>JAXGGA010001986.1:0-134289 GCA_038373865.1 Uloborus plumipes
AGTTATTCAATTTAATTGTGCAGGAATTTTCACAACTAAAGAAAAGAGAGATACTTAATGAAAATGAAAAAAAAAAATGAATAGTGATGAAAATTCTCAAAGTCGCAAAAAGTCATGATCTCTAAATTAAAAATAACCGCTTGCTGTTAATAATTTTCAGTATGTTTTGTCCTTAAATGTATTGGTTTAAAGTAATGTTCAATATTATGTGAATGGATGACTTCAAAAATTCAAGACTTTAATAATACTTACGCCCTTTATGAAATCATCGATTCATCTGTAATATTTATGACTTTGTATCCCCAATTATTTATCATTTTAATAGTTTTTTGATTATCCCTATAATTAATACTTTTTTTCGAAGAGTTATTCTACTTACACTGTTCGACAAAAAAAAAAAACCTTGACAATGCTTCTGGCATTTTGAAGACTGATTCTTATGTAAAATGACCCCCTGAATCCGAATATGACCCCCGTTTTCCCCCATCACGTACCAATTTTTTTTGAAACGCCCCACTTTTTTTTTCATTTTTCCTTAGTTTCAGAGCTATTATATTTTTTTGGAGGGGAAAGGAGCCTTATATTCACCCCTAAATTTTTTTGGAGGTCAAGAGAGACTCAAAGTTTAAAATCATGAGCACCGAGAAAAAATCGGGGAACTTGGGGGGGCGTAGCCCTCCAAAATATTTGAAAAATCACCAAAAACGATCTTTTTATTCTAGTTTCTTTAAAAACACCTTTAAAACATTTTTTTCGGTGCAGAACCAGAGTATAGGATCCGCTCCTATGGCTCCTGGGTCAGAAAAAATTTTCACGCTGTAAATTTTTTTTTTTAAAATAAAATAATGCTCTAAAAATCGCACTTTGCACTCGAGTTTTAAAGCAGGTCTTCAGCCAAAAAAAAAACAAAATTGTGGCTGATTCTTATGTCAAATGACCCCCTATTTCCAAATATGACCTCAGTTTCCCCCCTCCACCCCCTCTTTCCAGAGAGCCCCCCCCCCCCCAATTCAGAGTCATTTTACTAATTCGGAGGGGAAAAGTACATTACGTAACCCGTTAACATAATTCCAAAAGGCAACAGAGGTTCAAAGTTCAAAATCATGTACATGTGTACCAAAAATATAAACTAGGGCGGTATACCCCCCCCCCCCCCCAAAAAAAAACCTTCTTTTCCTGTTTTTCTAAGAGACGTTTTAAACCTTTTTTTTCCGTGTAAAATCAGAGTATACGACTTTCTTTGATTTATATGTTTGAAATAATTTCGCTTTGTTGAAGGAAAACGGTGATCTTATTTCAATTCAGGGTGCCCTTTACATAAGAATCAGCCTGAATAATGTCATCTTTGCCGAAGATTTGGGATGCGACTCCTACGCAACGTAAGACACAAGATTTATTAATTAATTTATTTATTTATACTTTGTAACAAAAAAATACTTTGGACATGGGGTAGGTCGGAGAAACTCCTACCTACAATTTGGTTTTACAAAGAAAAAAAAACAGTGCTTTAAAAAAAAAAAAAAAAAAAAAAAAAAAAAAAAAAAAACGTATTTCCAGATTTTAAAAAGTTTTTTTTGGGGGAGGGGGTGAAGGGGGGGTGCAGGTATACACATTTTTATCTAAGTCTCTCAGTTTGCTATACATGTTCATGATTTTCAACTTTGCACCTCTCTATCTATCTATAAAAGTGTTAACGGTTAATGTCAAGCTTCTTTAATCTGAAAATCAAAATATTGGCTCGGAAACCGTTGAAAACTGAAAAACAAGTAGGGGGGGGGGGGGGGGCTTTTTGTGAAAGTGATAATTTATAGTATTTGGGAAAAATGGGTCACTTTGCAGAAGAGTCAGCCGGAACAGTGTCTTCTTTCATGCGAACCTGCGATGCGACTGATATGCAACGAGCCACCCTTACAAGAAAAAAAAATATTTCTTTATTTTTATTTTATAATATAATTTGTTTCCTACAAAGCGAAATAATTTCGAACACATTAATCAAAGAGAAAATCGAATACTCTGATTTTTCACAAAAAAAAAAGGTTTAAAACGTCTCTTAGAAAAACAGGAAAAGAAGATTTTTTTTTTTTTTTGGGGGGGGGGGTATATTGCCCTAGTTTATATTTTTGGCACACATGTACATGATTTTGAACTTTGAACCTCTGTTGCCTTTTAGAATTATGTTAACGGGTTACGTAATGTACTTTTCCCCTCCGAATTAGTAAAATGACTCTGAATTGGGGGGGGGGCGCTCTGGAAAGAGGAGGTGGAGGGGGGAAACTGAGGTCATATTTGGAAATAGGGGGTCATTTGACATAAGAATCAGCCACAATTTTGTTTTTTTGGCTGAAGACCTGCTTTAAAACTCGAGTGCAAAGTGCGATTTTTAGAGCATTATTTTATTTAAAAAAAAATTTACAGCGTGAAAATTTTTTATGACCCAGGAGCCATAGGAGCGGATTCTATACTCTGGTTCTACACCGAAAAAAATGTTTTAAAGGTGTTTTTAAAGAAACTAGAATAAAAAGATCGTTTTTGGTGATTTTTCAAATATTTTGGGGGCTACGCCCCCCCAAGTTCCCCGATTTTTTCTCGGTGTCATGATTTTAAACTTTGAGTCTCTCTTGACCTCCAAAAAAATTTAGGGGTGAATATAAGGCTCCTTTCCCCTCCAAAAAATATAATAGCTCTGAAACTAAGGAAAAATGAAAAAAAAAAGGGGGCGTTTTAAAAAAAATGGTACGTGATGGGGGAAAACGGGGGTCATATTCGGATTCAGGGGGTCATTTTACATAAGAATCAGCCTTCAAAATGCCAGAAGCATTTTCAAGGTTTTTTTTTTTTTTTTTTGTCGAACAGTGTTATTAGTTAACTGCGCCCTCCCATTTATCAGGCCCCCAGTGCTATCGCCTCCCCTGCTGCCCTTTTCGGACGGCCCTAATGATAATGCGTATCACACAAGGTTGAGGTGCCCTACAGGTATTCTGTACTTGACATTTTGACCTTACAATTGATGTTACCTTAGACATGAACGTTAAATCATCAGCATTTTCATTTCACACACTCCAGGGTCTCCCGTATCAACCACAACTCGTGGTTTAACCACAGACTAAAAATGAATAGACCGCGCATCTCCCGAAGAAACAGCGGATGTCAGTAGCGCTAAGATATATCACGTGATCTACAACGAAATCCTCTCTTTCTCTCTGGCGATCTGGCGCGTTAAAATTTTTGGCGATCATTTGCAAGCTGTTGGTAGGCAAATGCTTCCTTGCGCTTTCCGATCGCTCGATCATTCCGATAGCTTCGCGAGACATTTGTTTATTTGCTGCTTGCAAGTTCCATCTCCGACAAACAATCCATGGCACGAAACAGAAAAATAGAATTTTCTACTTGTTTCAAATTAGGTTTCAAAAGTTTTTTTTCTTTTTTTCGGGGGGAGGGAGGTGGGGGAATGCACCAAGTAAGTTTCAAAAAAGCGATTTCAAGACTTAAACTTTGAAGGTTTTGAGCGATATTTAAAAAGAGCAACATTTATCAAAAATCCAGGGTTATATGCATTACTGTTTGAAAACAGGCAACATGCCGGAACTCTCCCCCCCCCCCCCCCACACACAGAGAGATAAAAATTCTGACGGACTTATACCAGCATTTGTCAAACGGTGTTTTTATTTTAACACAAGCATCTATTTCCTTTTAATCTTCGTAAAATATACCACTTTCATTAAAATCCTTAATGAACATGTACTTCGAAAAGAAAAAATTTGCTTAAATATTAGTCCTTAAAATTTTTTTAGAATATTAATTTGTATGTAGTATTCATAAGGATATCCCACGAGAAAGGGACACTTCTCAAAATAGTTTTGAAATCCTCTCTCGATCTGTAATAAATACTAAAATTGGCTAAACTTTCATCAGGTGGTAGGCACTGGCCCCCATATGGGGGGAGGCGGGGGGGGGGTGACTCAAGCCCTCTCTTAGAAACTAGAATTCTCTAACTTTTAGTACAATTTGTTCAAAAAAAAAATCATAACTTTTTCAACCATCAATCAGTAAGTAACTAAAAAGGCCAAAATTAAATAACTTTAATCTTCACTGAAACTTCTTTACAGAAACAAAATATCCTGCTAAGCTGTTGGAAAACTATCTGAGACCCCCCCCCCCCCCGCCCGAAATTGCGAGATATAATCTTTAAAAAACCCGTTGCTTTACGTATGTACAAACAATTGATAATTAGTTACACATAGTTCAGTAGAGAATGAATAAAAAAACATCATAAGTAGGGGAGGTGATTTTTTAAAATTCATTAAATCATTTTTCATTCTGCTTGTGAGGTTTAATTTCGTACCGACAGATGAATAGTGCAAAAAGGTCGAATTACGAAAAATAGAGTATTTCACTTTTGCTGTAACTTTTTCCAGAAAGAAAGGGCAAATACTTCTAATTGAATAAAATGTTTAAATGGTAATTTAATGGCATTTAAATCAAGGCTTTACATTCCCCACAAACTATGCAAAAACATTAATTTGTTGAAATAGAACTTATTGAAGTCACAAATTTACACTATCGATGAGGATATGGATTTCTATACATTCTGTGTGATCAAAGATAGCAAGCGAAAACGCTCAACTAAAATTGTTAATTTTGTTCATAAAATGTTACTCGCCAAAAAAGTGATAAAAATCTTTCTAACTCTATTTTTAACAATTAAAGCAAGACTTTTGAAAATAACTGAGATATTTTTACAGACTAAACTTACCTGTGGAATGTTATTGGTCCTCCCTTGAGCGATTTTTCTTTGCATCCAAATGCACAACATTTAGAAACCATTTTATCTCAAAACAACAGTTCATCTCCATAGAAGTTCATGCTATGATCTGCTGCGGTGGTTGTAGATCACGTGGTTAAAGCCAGGTAGGTTCTGGCGGCGGAAAGGTTACCACACACTCTCTCTATGTATCTTAACTCTGTGGGTTTAACCGGGATAGAGCCCTGAAGAGCGCTCTGTTCTTTTTGAACCAGAACCAAGAGTCAAACAAAACCCTTGGCCCAGCACCCTCAGAGGTATCATTTCACTTGGAGGATTTTGTGACCACGACATTTTTGATTTCCTCCAGCCACAATTAATCAAGACGGTGGATTTTTGATCTGCTGGGATCGAACCCGGGTCCCTCCGGTCACGAGTCCGCCGCCTTACCATTTGGGCTACCACTGCCCTCATCAGCATATTGATAAAAATTGACTGGAAAGCTTGAACGTTGCCGGCGCATCGTTTAGTTGTCTCATATGTGTTTTTCGTACTCTAATCGGAAGACATTTCGGACGTTTTCAGTTGAATCTTGAAGGATGCACTTTCTCAGGATATTAAGAATCAGATGCTTTTACAGTTGTCTTATACATTAAATATTAGGCATTAAAACCTCGAAAATTCGGTATCTAGAACTCAAATGTACAAATGATGTGTTGCATGCTTTTAGTAGTACTTAAAAATAGTGAAATAACTTTTAAAAAGTGACGTATTATTTAAAAGGATAATCAAAAAACTGACAAAATGATAAGTAATTGGGGATGCAAAATCATAAATATTACACATGAATCGATGATTTCATTGAAGGGAGTAGGTATTACTAAAGTCACAAGGGCTTATGCCCTTTTCTTAAGTCATTGCTTTACATAATATTAAACATAACTTTAAAAAAATGCATTTAATGACAAAATATACTAAAAATTACTTACAGCATTCGGTAATTTTTAATTTAGAGATCGTGCCTTTCTGTTACTGTGAGATTTTTTGCATAGAATATTAATTTCTCCTCTTACGATAACAAGAAGCTTTCAGATTTTACAACAATATTTCTGAATAAATAATTATAATAATAGTAATAATAATAATGTTTATCCTGTGTACGGGTCTTGCCAATTCTTTAACCCTTTCATCGTCAAACAATTCCTTTTAATAAAGATATTTTACCTTTAGAAATATAAAATTGTTACATTAGTTTTTGAATGCCTTGATAATTTGAAAATAAATTGAAAGTTTTGGACATTGAACGGAGCTATCGTAAATGTTGTAATATTTTAACTCTCCGAAATACAGCGCCAGCTCTGCCATGTCATTCAGATACTGCAGTTTCATCCTCATAAGGAATCATCAGTGTGGCTAAGACGGTAACCGAGGTTGAGGCAGAAATCTTCTTAAAGAAGCTAAGAATTCCAACAAACTGGTAGCTGAAGTAAAAATAGCACACTAGCAAGCGACAGCAATCCATGCAACCAACAATGGTATGATCAATGGCATGACCAACAATGGTATGGTTAATAAATTGAAGGCAAATGCTTCGGTTTAATATTACTTTAATTGTTTTTACTAAACTCGGATTTTCTCTAAGCACGAAGAGAATTCTGAAATAGGATATTATTAGTAGTATGGCAAATTAAGGAAAATAAAACATTGTTTGAACTAACGAAAAAACTAAATTACCCAAAGAATTCAAAAAGAGAAAATGAACCAAATTAGAAATAACCAAAGGAAAAATTGAATTAACGCATAGGCAAAAACCTAGTGAGTAAAAAAGAAATGATTAAAATAAACCAAGGAAAAAGGGAAAATATTTTAAGCAAAAATCGTAAATTGGTAAAGCAGTTAATTGGTTTTTTCAAACAACTATAACCCTTTTATTTCCGCTGCTATTAATCTTGAAAAAAAAATGTGATGATATGGATCTAGCTACTTCATTTTGTTTTTGTTTTGTTCTGTTTTTTCTTACTACAAATGTGTAAAAACTATTTTAAGAAGAAAAACTAATGCTGCTAAGCTCTATAAAAATAATTTATTCGTCTAGCATTGTCTCGGTTCTTTTGTCCAACACTTTGCCAATTTCTTTTCTTTCTTGAAAGTGCTTTTTCTTTCTTTTTTTTTCATAAATTTTCACACAGAAAATGATTTTTTTTTACCTAACTACAATTTTTCACCTAACTACAATTGTCATAAACAAAAGCTTAGGACATAGGATTGTGTTTGTAATAAGAAAGAAATGGATCTTTTTAACCCATTAATGCCTATCGTCCCTTTTTAGGGACGGTCCAAACAAGAATCTGAATGTCCCCAAAATGAACATTTCAACCAAATAATAATGTTCAATTTGTCCCTTGGTATTGTTTCAATTCGTTATTAACAGATTGCAGCCCATAACCATCGTAAAGTCTGTTCTGTAGCAGTTTTAATATGACCTTTATCAAAAATGACATCGTTCACAATCTCAAGAAAAAAAAGCTAAATTTTCAAAGTTATTCCCAGCTTCTCAGTTTATGTTCATTGCTCATTTTACTTCTTCTTATAAAATGTCTATTTAAATATTATATCGTAGGCAGAAAAAAATTTTACTAAAAAGTTTGTACCCTCTGGGGTCTATCGTAACTTTTAAGGGACGATTTTTCTTTCCTTAATAAAAAAATTATTTTTTACATGATATTTTTTAAATATTTTTCCTGTTCATTAAACACTGTTTGTAACCAGTATACAAAATAATGTTTGTGCGTCATTTCATATGCTTTTAATGGATGAAAACATCTTTTGAGTAAAAAAAACGCAAAGAGACTAGCTAAAGGCATTCTTTTTGATATTCTAACCATAAAATCCATAACAAAGATATGGTAAAAATTTGCGATCGCAGCGCCCCCTGAAGATATTAATCGATTTTTCTCAAATTTTTCACAAAAGCTAACTATCACCAAAGACAACTTTTGGCAACTGTTAGAAGTTGATCTGAAAAACTTTTTATTTTTCACCCCACCCTAATGTACGTGTAATCTTACAGCGTTGTAGTTATCTCAAATTATACATCCGGTTTTTTTTATTTATTTAGTTTAAAACGTAATTCACTTTTTGCATAGGTAGGAAAAAAAACTACGCAACATCAATATAAAATCTGCAAATGTACTCAATTTCTTATGACGCAGTATTGAAAGGGTGAGCAAAAGTAATAAAAGCAATCAGTCAAAATTTCAGAACTGTCTCTTTGTTTGTGGCAAATATTTTTGCAGGTAATTTATGAAAATTAATTTAACATTTATTGCAATAAGTTACGTTACACAGCTTTTCTTTTATTTTCCTTTTCTTTCCTTTCTTTTTTTTTTTAAATAAAATTATTGATTTAGTAGTTTCAAGCCACTTAACGTCAAGCCACTTAGTAGTTTCAAGCCGTAAATGCAAACCCCCACATTTAAATGCAAAACAAATTTTCAAAAGCTTAGCTTCTTTTTCACATTTTTCTGTTCTTTGAAACAAAAACTGTTAAATATTCCTTCAAAATTTCATAAAAACTTTAATTTGTTTTTTCGAAAAAAAAATTACTTTCATTGTTTTAAACGATTGATCTTTTGAATATTTAGAGTGAACCTTACTAGATTTGCTAAGCAATTATTGAAGATAAAAAGGTTTCTTGGGTAAATTTTTCGACGTAATTTATTATTTTTTTTCCTGTATTTAATTTAATCTTTTCAAAAGATTTTCTTTTCTTCCTTTAGAACTTTATAAAAATATTATAAAAAAAGAAAATAATAGAGAAAATAAGGACAAAGTTAACAAGCAACAAATATTATTGCCTTAATTTTCTTCACGTCAAAACTAATTAAAAACTTAAAGCTAACTCAACCTTCTCCCATATTTTTCTTACTAAAAACGATTTTTTTTTCTAACATAGTTATTAAAGGCTTATTTAATTCAAGAAAAATATTTTACCACGTTGAGCGAACTCTTTTATATGTGATATATTTTAAACTGTATGCTAAAATCTTAATGGAGGAAAGGTTACAAATTAATTGTGCGCATTTTTATATCATTCATTTAACCAAATACTTGCGGTATATATTCTGTAATCAAAACACTCTTTTAATTTAATTTTATTTTTACATGCTTTTTAAAACTATACTGCATTTTAATTAGATTGTAGCTCTTTGCTCATTACACTATTTTTGAAACATCACTATCACAATACGAATTTTTTAAAAAAAATCTGCCACTAAGGGCCCAGTGGGGGTAAGGAAGGGCCCTACGTCAATGTGGAGCAGGGCCCTAAGGATCCTGCTCCACATCAGCGGAAAACGCGAGCGTAAAGCAGAAACATAAAATGGATTAAATAGTCTTCCTATGCAAAGTACCCGGATTTTCGGCTTCTGCCTTCGGTTTCGGTAGCATTTTCCGCTGATGTGGAGCAGGGCCCTAACTCTTGGTATCCGATAATTACACTCTTGATATGGTGGAACATTGTTTTCATTTTCCTCTCGCGATAATTCTTTTGTTAACGAACATTAATTATTTTATGACAACCCTTGTATTTCTTCTTTGTTTTCTTCTTGAGTTTGCAATTAAATTTGATGAGTATTGACTTCTAAATATCCTGCCTCCAGCACTCTTGCTCAAGAATGCTCTGCTGCTACTGCAGTCTTGTTGTAATGTTCAGTATCACTGCATCAAATTTCGTCTGGTTTTTATTAAAGCAATCAACAAATTGCTTATTACTTTCATTTGACTGCAGTAGGCTTCCTTTTGCTTTTTGACTGGGTGCCTCTGCAAACATCACCTTTCACGGACCCTACAGATCTCTACTACTCCTCTGGTCCCGGACCTCTGCTCCTCCAGGGCAGTGGCGTTCAGCTCTACACACACACACACACACACACACACACACACACACACACACACACACACACACACACACACACACACACACACACACACTATTCTACATGCATAAACAAGCAGACACAAGCTCAACTCAAAAGCAACTCTGAACTGTTTATTCATTTTAATTTTTTACTAGCTGATGTTCCCGGCGTCGCACAGGTTTAAATGCAACATGATCCAAGAAAATAAATATATGACTTTCAACTACTATTTTTTGTGATCATGCGGAAGATTAACTGGGTGTGAAGAAGAACGTGAAATCAAACTTAAACGCGTTATTTATTTTATCCGTGTGATTAAAAAAAAATCATTTTCTATTTTCTAACTGTTGCCAATATCAATTCTCTTTTTATTTAACCCGGTATCGATTATTGGCATGGATGAATATAAAAATCCTAAGAAAGCAATAAATTTCATACTTACTCTAGAGAAGCCTTTGCTGAAAATTTTCTTTAAGATCACTATTAATATTGTTGTTTCGAGGCAACAAATTTTTGCAACAATATGTGGAGAATTTAATCATTTAATGGGGAAATTTACTGTTTTCCATAATAACTTTTTAAAACTAAGTTTTTTAGAAATAAATTATAGCCTGTCCTGATTCCTGTTAATATAGCTATCTACGGTGAAAAATATTTAAAATCGGTCCAGTAGTTTTGAAGATTACCCCAGACATACATACATACATACATACATACATACATACAAAAATAGTCATTTATATATATATAGATGTAAATAAATATATCACCAAACCATTCCAAACCAGCAAATCCAAACAAATTGTAAGGTACGGATACGGAGTCTTTGAGTCTTTGGAAATAAGAGATGAAATGCTGAAAGACCAAAAATGCAAAACACCACCAGCTCGTTTATTCCATCCCTGGACTGCAGTTTCGTGCTTTTTGGCACTCGTCAGCATGGAATAGGAATTAAACTAGTTGGAGGCTAAAATCCTCTTACCAAAAATGCTTTGACTAAAACGCTAAAATGTAATGCATTTTGTTCGAAGTAAAAAATTTAGAAATATATGTACTAAACTTACCCAACTTGAGCTATAGAAATTATGCTTTGTAGGATAAATATTCAAACAAGATTAAAAGTCTTATTTGTCTTTCTTCGTACCAAATTCTAGATTATTTATAAAAAATAAAGTTTCATGTTTCAATCACAAATAACACATTGCTCGTCCCTTTCATGATTCAGACGTCGCTTTCATGATTCAGACTACAGTGTGGCTGGTATTTGAACATTGAGATCCGGGATAAAGTTGGTCAGTATACGTTAACCCATTGATGCCTAGCGTCCCTTTTTAGGGACGGTCCAAAAAAGGGTCTGAATTTCCCCAAAATGAACATTTCAACCAAATAATAATGCTCAATTAGTACCTTGGTATTGTTTCAATTCGTTATTAACAGATTGCAACACATAACCATTGTAAAGTGTGTTCTGTAGCAAATGACATCGTTCACAATCTCAAGAAAAAAAGCTAAGTTTTCAAAGTTATTCCCAGCTTCCCAGTTTATGTTCATTGCTGCTTTTATTTCTTCTTATAAAATCTTTTTAAATATTATATCGTTGGCAGAAAAAAATGTTAGTAAAAAAAGTATGTACCCTCTGGGGTCTATCGTAACTTTTAAGGGACGTATTTTCTTTCCTTAATAAAAAAATTATTTTTATATAATATTTTTTTTATTACTTTTCCTGTCCATTAAACACTGTTTTAACTAGTATACAAAATATCTTTGAAAAAAAAATGTCAGGCGTTAATGGGTTAACCAAGACGCAGGCTGTGGAAAACCGACTTGCAATTTTAGCCGACTTAAAAGGCGAATTCAATTACTGTGGTTTTAATAAATTACTCAACGAACCCATCGTGTCTCATTGTTCTTTTGAACTAAAAAGTTCAATTGTAACAATTTAAATCCGTCTTCTTCTACTGAATAATCAAGAAATTTTTTCAAATAAACGTTTTCGATTATAACTCAAGTTTGGTATTTTCTTTGAATAATTTGTTATAAATACCGTAAATCAGGGTTACTTGAACCCAATTTTAGTAATGTTCCAGATAAATCCTTATTTATATCAATACATATTGTGTTATGAAATCAAACAATGCTTATAATTATTAAAGAATACCCATAAATAAAGCATGTAACCTTTAAATTTGGTTTATTTCATTTACTAAATTTCTGAATGTTTTTTTCTAATGGGTTCAAGTAGCCCTTAGGTTGGGTTACTTGGACCCAGGTTTAGTTTTCCTATTATAAAGCATTATTAGCGTGTGTTGGGTTTATGTAGGACATGGGATATGAAAAAATACGATACAATAAATGAAAAAATATATGAAGTTAGATAAAAATTCTTTATCTAAACATCTTCTTTGATTGATTGAACTGAAAATAGCCCCCTTTTTAACATTTTAGGAGGATCAATCTTTTTTTTATATCTCCCCACTTATAATAAAGAATGTCTTTTACTTCTGGCCATTTCCAACCTTTTAGAGTGCGCTGCATGCAATCAACAATCGCTCCATTTTCATCAATTTTTGTAATGATGCCTGGAAATTCCTTTTTCTCCCACAACACTATAACAAAATTGCCTTCGACTAATTTTTCTTTAAGTCCCTTTTCAACTAAATTTTCATCTCTTTTGTCCATGACAATGTTTTCATCTTGATTGCAGAGTTCATTCATAGCTTCATCATTACCAGCGCCACTTGTAGAAGGGAAATTAATGAGATCCATAAGATCAAATTCACTGTTCAAAAAACTGAACTCACTATCTCCTGACGATTGGAGGCTAAAATCATCTGCATCTTCAGAGGATGATTCCATTTCTTTACTAAATTAAATACTTTTATCCAAATGACTTGCAAATGCCCTCTCCTCTTCCTCTGTGAACACTTTAGGATGGCCGGGACTTTTTGGTGTCTCACTTTTTAGCCTACGTTTTATAGTTGATCTGCAAATTTTGAAATGAGCTTCTGCTTTCCTTTGAGACATTTCACCAGATTTTATTGCTTTCAGGCATTCCTGCAATCGGTCAGTTGAGAAGTCTTTGTATTTTCGGCTTCCAGGAAGTCTCTTGTATTTGGACGGCATGGCCAGTCTTAACCTGAAAAAGGTAAAGGTTGGTCTAATACATTGCCTATATTCCTTAAAATACACGAAAACTAATAAAAATTTTTAGTTCAGTGTCATAGAGTTGATAAATGAAAAAAAAAAGTTTGTAAGGGTTACTTGGATCCACGTAAATAGTGGGTCCAAGTAACCCTATAATTTGATTATTAGTCACTGTCACAGACTTTGTTATAAATAGCGTAACTAGCTAAAAGTATCGACAATCTTGGGCTTAAATAACATTTGTGAGGGGTTTAACAAGAAAATAATACACTTACCTTAATTAAATGGTGAATTGTATGCTCTAAGAGCATAAAAGTTGTAGGCTGGAAAATTCTGCACACGTAGCAAGGCAATAACATAACCTCAACTAATCTCAGGAAGTTGCTTAGAGAGCCGTGTAGGTAGCGTTAGAGACTGCATAGTGCTTCTACCTAGCGGAGAAATGAGGAACTACGTGCAAATCTTCAACTAATAAGTACCAAACCCATACTTAATCATTTTTTTGAAATGGGCTCAAATAACCCCCTAGGGTCCAAGTAACCCTGATTTACGGTATCTGAAATTTCAATAAATGATGCGTTAACGAAAGATATGCATTAGTATTTTTATTAAAAGTAATTCCACCTCGGTTCAAGCATCAAGCAAATGCTTAGCTTGCGTATTATACCCATATTACTTACCATATACGCTTGCTTATACATTTAACTATGTATCTAGGTGTTCATGAAGTAACTAAATACCTCAGGGCTTATAAAATAAAAGCACAAATACAACGTTGAAAACCACAATTGTGCAGGAATTTTGCAGACACGTTCTTCGGCTTTATAAGATACGCTCTTTTCAATGCAAAAAATGTGAACTTATGGAGGAGAAAACATTCGACAAAAGACTGTTTTGTTATTTATTTATTTATTTGCTGAAAACAATCAATTACTTTATCTTTAAAAAGTTTTACAAACTGGGAAGTTTCAATTTGATAAGACTGAGATTTGCACATTGGAAAACAAAATGTAACCGATCATTTGAGCTTAGCGACATAATTTACCGCCAAAAGTCTAAAAGATACCATTAATTTGGCGATGAAATAAAGCTTAACTCTTGCGAGACAATTAGTTTAATTTCTCACAGTATCCGTTAAGGTTGCTCATTGTCTGGGATTTTCTCTTCTTGTAGGATTCGAGAATAAAGTCAATTATATCCCGGAAAAGTTCTGCTATTAGTTAATTTTTTAATTAAACTCTGAGAGGGAAGAGAACTATCATTGTTTTTAATCGCTCTTCTGTTCGTAGCTATCCCTTCACATAAATCTTTTTAAAATAGAACAAGGCTTAGTACATATTAAAAGGAGATTTTCATTTCAATTTGTTTGAAATAGTCAAGATTAACATAAAATACTTAGGTCAAATATTTTTGTTTCTTAATACATTTAACCAACTAAAAGAAAAGTTTAAACCAACTTTTATTTTAGTGAGTCCCCCCCCCCCCCCCTCCTCATCCCCAAATTCCAAGGTGAGTTCCCCGAAAGAAAAATCTTATACGCTGTTGTTTATTTCGTATTCCTGGACAACTATAATTGAAGGGGCGAGTGGATAAAGGTGATATGTGACACTTGAATTTCGCCGATTTATATAAATTCAAATTAGTGTGTGTTCAATTGTGTGAACTCACATACACCGTTAAAGGGGCAAGTGAATAAAGGTGATATGGGACATTTTTTTTTTTAATTTCTAGAAAAAGGTCTCAAAAAAAAAAAAAGATTATTACCTTTTCATCTTCATCCATGGTATAAAGCTTTTCCAAAATTTTCACATATCACCTTTATCCACTTGCCCCTTCCATTCTTAAGGGTTTTTACAGCATGAAATATCAAGTCTTATTGGAGACATGTGCACATCTTCTTCAAATAACGAAAGTAGAGAGTTCTAAAAATGATTTTCAGCTCTCCGTCCTTTAAATTAAGAACAAAAAAGGATGATCCGATGTATACAATTGAGCAATTTTCCTTTCCAGTTGTAAGCTAAGATTTAATCTTTTTCACACGCAATGAGGGCTTTCTTTTCCTCGCTGCTAGCATTCGATTGGCAATTATTTCTTTTGTCTCGTTGCGAAGAATAAAAAAAAGGGAACCTATCTACTCTAGTAATCACCTCTGGGAATCTTGTTATTTCAGAAAGAAATAATCCAAAGAGGAGAACATTTCGCAGGCAAAAAAGAAAGAAAGAAAGAAAAGAAACATATAAAATTTCTACTATGTTTGTAATTTCCAAATAACAGAAGAAATATTTTTCAAACCTTATATTGAAGTTGACAGACAGGAGAAATTTTATATTTTCAAAAGTATTCCTATAAGTACTGAACTTGTTGAGATTAAATCATTTCTTTCATAGAAAAGTGGACACATGCAATAACATGTAACTGAAAAGATTTAGGCAGTCTTTTTAACCAATCCCAAGCAATTGTATTTGTTGATTTTATCTGTAATTGCGTGTGCCCAAAGAAAAAGAAATAGTATCAAAGTTCTTATTAAACATCTATGGAAAGATTTGAATCAATAAAATGTGTCTGAAGACTATGCGAGAATAATCATATTAAACTAGCTAAAATGCTATAGCGAAAAATGTCAATTTTTATCTTCGTTTTGCTTTTAAGTATCTATAGTAGTTAACTCAAAAATCACTTTTTTGGTTGTTTTAAATTATTTTTGGTGGTTGAAAATAAGTTAATTGCAAATTCCCCGTTTTTGTGAGTGTCTAGCACATAATTTTTGTTCCCAGTTATTAAAGAAAAACAGTATAGTGGCTTTTCTTTGGTCATCTCACTGGATATGACTGTTTGCGAGACCATCTCATAGAATCTCAGAGTGGTAGATTCCAAAGACTTCTTTATGTGATTGGAATCTAATGACATTTGAACATTTAAATAATCGTGTTGCATTATTCCAATATGCTGACATTGTTGAAAAATACTGGTGAGCTCGAGAACAAATGGCATTTGCGCTAATGTTCGTCATTTGTAATCATGGTTAAAACTATTATGCAAATTTACTCAGTACTTCTTTGGTATATAACTGTAACCGCTCTTGCTCTGCTGTTCTTTTTTCATGACTTAAGTGATGCAGTCAATGGCGATGCTTCAATTCGCTATTTTGCATCCTGAAAATCTTGAATCCTGAAAAACTGACATCTTATCTTAAGATTTGGATAAGATTAAGAATTTGGAACTATTTGAATTATATAATTTCATCAATCATTATCAGAGTTGGTTTTAACGAGATTCGACTGCGTTGTCTGATTTTATTCCATTTTCGTGTTTTTAACGTTTATTTCTTTTTGCGGTTCGATGTCTTTAAAATTTTGAATGCACTGTCTTTTTTTTTTCTTCGGCTGAAGCTGGCGGAAGTTTCTTACCAAGCACATATTTTCAATTAAATCATTTATTTTAGTCCTTTTCTCTCGAAGGACACACACCATTTCACAACGAAATATCAATTCCATTTCCCCGTCGGTTTCAACCATTTTCCTTTCTTTTATTCTTCTGCTGTTGTATCATCGTATACGTTTCGTCGTATTTCCCCTTTAGTCTTTTTCCGCTTTTATTGCTTGATTAGCAGCCACTTTACGTTCTTCCCTCAACAAGAATCCTCACGAAAGAAGAAACCTTTCTAGGTTCTATAATTAACTTGGATTTCCCATTTCGCTCAAAAAGAGATTTGCGTCACAGAAAATGAAGGGACTGGAAAATAAAATTTTGAAAAATTCGCTTGCTTCTTCGAATTTGATGCTGATGAGGACATTTAAGAGCTTCATTCCCTCTGTTTATATGCGTCCATTGCGGAATAAAAAGGAAGGCTTGATTGCTTTTCTTGTCAAGAACGCAGTTGATTTTTAATTTTAATACAACTGTAGGTAAGAGTGAAAGGGAAATATTTGAATATCAAAAGGAACAGCTTTACTTATTGAGAATAAACAGTTTTAAAAAAAACTCTCTCGTTGCTTGTCTAATTAAAACTAGTGGAAATTCGTTTAAACCGAAGTCCAACTTAAGTAGAAGAAAAGAAAGGAACAGATTGAAACCGGGCAAAATTATGTGATGGAGAACATTTTTGCCTTCTTTTAAAACTCTGCTTTACAATTACTGTCTGATTTTTGTACGTTCAACTTTCCGCGTATTTACGCATGCGTCAGGTCTTCTCTGATCTTACCAAAATAGGAGTGATAGGTAATATAATAATAAGGGGGATGAATAATAAGAAGCATTTTGAGCGGTATCAAACAACGTGGAACGATGCTGATTTCAAATACTTAGTTTAGTTAAATGTGTCAAAAGTATATAGCAAATGCACGTTTTAAATTGAAAACTTCGGAGAGTTCCCACTCACAACCCATCACACCTTTTTTAAGCGGAATGGTTCGCGAGTGCTAGGCGCAGTTTTTAAGGACGGACAGTAAAATACATTTGTTTAGTTGTTTATGTAGGTTAAAATATTTTCCTCAGATAACTACTATTGTTGTTATCTTGAACCAGTTATACTAACTACACTGCAACCTTTCTTGACAACAGCATCGTGACGTCAGCGTGACGTTTGCTTGACGTTAGCCTATGGAGAACGAGCTGGATGAAACGTCACAGCCTACTTGGCGAATTAGAGGAGATAGCTGACTGCTTGTGAGCTCTTATTGACTCCGCCCGTAGTGACGTTCAGTGTCAAGTTAAGTTGCATTCTAGTAGACTGTTGTTGTTATCTTGAGCCAGTTAGGCTGGCAATTTAGGGTGCGCTGCTTTACTTTTCCAACTGTACCGTAATTTGGGTGAGAAGTCCGACTTCCGCAGTACACGCATGAAGTAGGAACAATTTATGGAGCAGTCAATCATTCGCAGAACAACACATTCATACAAATAGAGGGCAAGGACAGGAGAAAGTACAGCCACGTCCAAGCCAGGATTTGAACCCCTCGATCTTGGTCAGAGTTTTCTGACCACTAGACAAGATGGCCCACGTCAGATATCTGTTAATGTCACTAAAAGACGAAGCCATTTTAAAAGTCCCTATAAGTGTAATTTCTGTACCTCAGAACCAGACTAACGTAAGTCCATTTTCGTCATTTTTCGGTAGAGGGGAAAAACGATTGTCGAATACATCGTTTTTCCCCTCTACTGAAAAATGACGAAAATGGACTTACGTTAGTCTGGTTCTGAGGTACAGATTTAATCATTGCAAATCAAAACTTTAGCCAAGCATATTTTCACGCTTTGCATTTCAAATAAAAATGAAACATCATTCTAAAAATGGGGGAAGAAGAGAAACTGAACTTTGTTTTAATATTGCTGACAAAATGCAATGCTGACAGGTTAACTTTACTTCGGCTATTGTTTAATTTTAATTTTTTCTTTTAAAATTCTATTCTTTTTGTTAATTTGCTTTTGTATCAAAATGCGACTAATATTTCGAATTATCAATGCCAAAAGTTCTCGAAATTGATTTATGTGCCATAAACTACTTATTTATTCACTTTATTGTTTTAATTATTTTTTATTTTTATATTGTTTTGCTAAAATATATTTTGACAAATGTTTGAGTGCGCTTTCAAAAACAAAATGTTTTCCAATTGCATATTTATGTTTAAAAAACGATAATGAAACATTAAATTAGTTATCAGATTAAATCAGTTAAAATAAATGAATTTGTTTGCATCAATTTATAAAGTTTGCTTACCGGAAATGTATACTTGTAGGTCAATTCCGAAAATTGAAAAATGAACGAAGAAAACCGTTTTTCTCCTTTGATGTTTTCAATACGGAAATTTAACGTCGAGAGCTCAAAAAGGAGCAGAAAAAAAATACCTAGCTGATGCCATATTTCAAGAAATGGGGAATAAAAAATCCTGAAGGAGCTAAACTGATTCAATGAACCAAACTTAAGGAGTCATGGGATCAAGTCGTTTCCTTGGTTACCGTCAAAATGGATTCCTCCAATTTATCTTCTTCTTGAGATCCGGATGTAGTTTACAAAATTGGGAAAGCATACAACTCTATTTGTTTTTGTGACGGAGTTTAATAACAACACAACTTCCAATTTTTATTTTCCTTTTTACACTTTTTTAATAGTTTTTCCTTTCTGTCCATAAGCAGAATATCGCAACCTTGCAAGAAAAGTGACACAGTCGGGATTGGCTGATTTTACAGAAGAGCAAAAAGAAAACTATTGGTTTCTTACTGATAACTATTGCAATGAATGTTCGGTGATATTTTTAAATCAAATATGTATAAACAACTTGTATACTTGTATAAACAATAAGTTTTCTCTATATAGTACTACTTTTTTAGTTTGTCCCACGTTTTATATATTTAAATTTTAGTTTGACTTGTGTCAATATTAGTGCTACCTAATAGAAACTATCAAAATTTTAGTTGTGATATTTTTCTACAAAAAAAAAAAAAACACACACACACACACACACAATGTTTTGATCTGTTTCATACAAAAATAAAAAAAATAGGATTTTTTGACTTTTGTCACTTCTCTTGCAAAGGTGCGATATGTTTAATTTTAAAAAAAAAATGTCCACATTTTCTAATTTATTATTAGATGGGCTCATGATAAAAAAAAAATCAAAGTAATTTTTCATATATTTTACACACTGAGTCACTGGGCTTCAGATTCAAATTCGACATACAATGTATTCTACATTTTTTGGCACTGAAGTACAGATTTGAAGCCTTTGACCAAAGAAGCCTAAAATGATATTTTTTCTTTCTGTACAAATTTGGTAATTTTCATTAAATGGATTCAACAATTTCAGTCATAAAAAGTATTATAAAAAAAATCAGAAATTTAAAAGCCTTATCAAAGTGCTATATGAACTCCCAAGTTTTAGAAAATACAAACTATAGTAAAAATAAAAAATACGCTCGTGCATAAAACTTGAACCAGTACACACAAGCAGCTATGGCGCTAAATTTTCAATGCTGAAATAAAATATGATTAAAAACTATCAACACCTCCGAAATACCAAATGCCAACTCCATTTGCTTCAAAAACATTCTCCAACTGTTCGACTCAAAGCGTTTCCTCGCGGCCATCAGCTATTGGTGGTGAGTTCAAATTAAAATTTTGATTGTTAATTTCTGAATTTAAATTTAGTAATAAACCAATCGTTAATTTGTAAGAAAAGCAGTCGAAAACTTCGTACAATTGATGAAGTTAAAAATGCAAGACAACGTGTCTACAAGTACAAATAAAAGGTTAAAAAAGAGTTAGAAAACTCTAGCAGATAGCTATTTTGGGGCTATTATAAATGAAGCCCCATCATCAGTGCAAAAAGATGATGGTTCACTGACACCAGTCAAGTGAACCAGGATTGCGAGAAACGTGAGGGTAAATAAACAGAACACAGTTGTCGTGTCTAACCCTTGACGTAATAGTTTCTGCGTACCTACTCTTCCTGTTCTGTTTATTTACCCTCACGTTTCTCGCATTCCTGGTTCACTTGACTGGTGTCACTGAACCATCATCTTTTGATGATGGGGCTGATGATGGGGCTGCACTGATGATGGGGCTTCATTCATAATAGCCCCGAAATAGCTATCTGCTAGAGTTTTCTAACTCTTTTTTAACCTTTCATTTGTACTTGTAGACACGTTGTCTTGCATTTTTAACTTCAATCGTTAACTTTTCTGTTTTTTTTTATTTTAAAAAAACTCCATAGATGGCAGTGCATGTAAAACTTTGGGCGAATCTTTGCTCAATGTTAAAACCCAGACAGTAATAGACATGTGTTAAGGAGGCACTGAAAATATTCAAAGAAAACTTTTTAGCTGTTTCAACCACAAAATATTAATAAAAGATATAAGGCTCTGAACAGCATTGTTTTAGCGTCAAGCTTTTGTAATCATTTCTGCCATTTTAGCACTTCTTTTCGTCATAAAACGCTCCCCCGCCTTTCGTTCGGCACTATAAAGTTTATTTTCACTGTTTAAGAATTGCAGCGTCATTTTCCTACCCTTTTTATTGTGACAATTTACGCTACTTTTCCTGTTCTGTATGACTCTAGCCTTTTTTCACGACTGGGGTAGAGCGACCAGTGAAAAAACACCTTGTAGTTTTTACGAAAAAATATTATTTTGAAACGGTTTTCTTGGGGAAATTGGCCGAAGTAACTTCTTTCTACACATATTTCTAAAAAACTTAATAAAACTTAGAATGTGCAGGAAAAAACCCAAATATTTCTACATGCAAAAACCTGTAACTTCTTTTCTTATTACAGTAGAATAAAATTTGTAAGGCTAAAAAATAGAGCTTTCCATTGATATATTACATGACTTTCTTACGACAAGATTAAGCTTCTAATTGCCCCAACATAGTTTAAAGGTTACTATTTTTATCAGTAAAAACGTGATGCGTAGTATAAAACGCAACCACTCTCGGCTGTCAGACACCCCGCATGCTGCTTAGAAGAGCATAGGGAAAGATATATTAAAGAGCCAGACGTCTTAAAATAATGTCTCGAAAACGTTGCTAGCTCTTAGACTATTAGAAAGACAACCAATTCCTATGTCTCACGCGAGAAAATATGCTAGAACATCCCTGTTTATCCCGTCAGAACACGAAATTATACCCCCGTCTTTGAGACACAGACTGATTTTTGGAAGCATTTTATAGTTTAAAAAAAAGAAGAAACAAAAAGTTATCTAATTAGTCAAAAATTGAATTCAAAATACATTACGATAGGGATCCACTGGAATGGCAAAAAATGGCAAAATAGGTTGCAATCGAAAGAGCATACTGAGACTTTTTTTTTTTTTTTTTTTTTGCACAAAAATTATTATCCTCGTGTAAAAAAAATCCTGCCCCCTTTCCACAGTGACATCATTGTACAAAAATTCTTCCACGCACTCGATTTTCAAAATCTCGCGCAAAATAAAACCTATTTCAATTACTTCCAAAGATGAGAATTTGCTCGATGACAAGGCTTGACTCCCACACACATAATCCTCATTGCCCCAAAAATCATTTTCTTCTTTTTAACCACACAAGATGAATGAAAAAGCTCTCTCAGATACTTCCACGTCCCAACCGAGCCGAAACTTCCAAAGTCCATTCCATCCACCCCGCTTTCGAACACCCCATCAACAAGTCAGCCCCACGGACGGGCCAAACTTCGTTCCAAAAGACAGATTTATGTATTCTCGGGGCGCATTCCCTCCTTCGATCTATCTCTGCCAATCGATGGGTTCGAGGGAAGGATTTCGAAAGGACAGGTGACGCCTCGGGACGATCGATGGACAAAAATCCATTATTTATATGGATTATGTGCCACAGTTTATGTTTGGGATACTTATATGGAAGATTTTTATAGAGGCGAAGCTGTGAAAAATGATACTTAGAGAAGGGGAAAATATCTAAGCTTGGGAAAAAACAATTTAAGCGAAAAACTCTCCTGAGCGTCTTAAAAGAAGCCAAGGGGTAAACTAGAATAACAGTGGACGCAGAAACATAAAATAAGGAAAGATGTAATACGTGATGTGGTACAAATTTGGGATTTACAAGTAGGCTTTTAAAATAAATTAGTGTACGAGGGTTGAATGAAAAGTAATGCCTCATTACTTGGGTTTGGATGGGAATATTTAAATAAATCAAACGGTTAAATAATCCTTAGAATGTGATCTTTAATTACCAATATTCATTTTTCCACATAATTGCCAGACAGTTGGATACATTTCTACCAACGGTGAACCAGTTTTCTGAAGCCGTCACGGAAGAAGTCGACACTCTGTTTCCGCAACCACAGCCTCACGGTTCTCTCAGCATATGCATCAGAAGCATAATGATATCCCGTAGATCTTCTTTTATTATTTAAAACAGATGGAAGTCAGACGGTGCTAAAACTTTTTGCTTGTCAAACTCGGTGGTTGCTGTCACAGGACGTCCAACTCTTTGTTTGCCACGCAAATCAGATGTTCCCACTTCAACATCTTTGAACTTAGTCTCCCAATGACGCATAGTGCTCTGCTCACATCAACGCATTACTGTAAACAGCTTGCATTCTCTGATGAATCTCTTTTGGGGTGACACCTTCTGCTGTCAACGAATTCTATGACTGCACGTTTATTAAATCGCATTGACCGACAATTTGCGCAGGGTTCTATACTAAACACTCTAAAATCCCAACCGTTCAGTGCAAAGGTTTCTTACCAACTGGAACTGTTGAGGAGAGTTTAGTGAACAAGCAAATACCTGCCGTATACCAGTGCTGCCATTTGTTGGGGAGTTATGAAAGTGGAGGCATTACTTTTCATTCAACCCTCGTATTTTCAAGAAATCTTCGGCCGAAATTTTCATATAAATATAATAAAAGTCTCATTAAAGCAAATTTTAGAATATTGCGTACAAATACTCTGGTTTTTATTATTTTTCTTCTACTTATAGATGAGCAGTAGTGAAAAATGATTAGAGACAGGAAAAGTATCCAAGCGCGAAAAAAACATTTAAGCAATAAAAAAAAAAAAAAAAAAAAAAATAAAAACGTGCACTCCGGGAGTGCCGACAGAAGGGAGAGAACAATTACTTGTATATTTTTGAATTGTCAGGAAGTACTTTATTATGCAGGGAAAATGTTTTTTTTTATTCGAAAAGTTCCGACATGAATATCTATCTATATTGTACGTATATACACAATATATATTTATATGTTATTATTAAAGTGTCAACCCAAACTAAACTCTCGTGTAAACGGGGCCATTATATGAAGATACTGTATACAGCGTTGTCGGTAACGATGTCGCGAGTTCAAGGGTTTTTCCCATCTGAAAAAAATGCCCACATGCATGTGTATTTATGTACGTACATACACAATATATGAACATACTTATATAAAGGTGTCCGTAACGTAACGGACGTAACGTAACAGTGTCGTGAGTTCTTTTTTTTTTTTCCGTCTCAAAAAATGCCCAACACGCCTCAAGTTTTCACATATACTCTTCTAACTGTTCTGGAAAAAAAAGCCACTGTGGGAACCATTGAGGAGAAATAAAGGTACTGTCCGTCCTTGAAAACCGCGCCTAGCACTCGGGAACCATTCCACTTAAAAAGGGGTGATGGGTTGTTAGTGGGAACTTTCTGAAGCTTTCAATTTAAACCTTGCATTTTTGCTGTCCTTTTGACATATCTAACTAAGCTATGTATTTGAAATTAACATCGTTCTACGTTGTTTGATTCGGCTTCTTATTATTCTTCCCCTTATTGTTCTCTTATGTATCACCCCTATTTTGGTAAGATCAAAGAAGACCTGATGCATACGTAAATACGCTGAAAATCAGACAGTAGCATATCTGCTCTAAGGTGGAATTTCACATCACATTTATGTTTGGGATGTTTATGTAGAAGGTTTTTATAGACGCGAAGCTATGAAAAATGACACTTTAGAGATATGAAAAATATCTAAAGTTGGGGAGAATAACAACGCTTTGTTGCACAAAAATAATTTCATCCAGAATCTCAAACTCTTTGCAATGAAAAATGCGTTCCTTGCAAAGCCGAAACACGTGTCTGTAGTAATCTGCTAGTTTTGCTCAATAAAGCGTTGAGATTTTTTATTTTACTACTGTCGTAACCGCTTAATCGGGTAACAGATAAACGAATACATCGCTTATACAAATAAAACATCCCGGAACCAAATATTCCCAATGCCAAAGACACAGTGTTAAATTTCCCCGCTTAATTAAATACCCCGCTTAATCGAATAAAATTTAATGGAACCGACAGTATTCGTTGAAGCGGGGCCGACAGTATCACCTTACTTTGAAAATCTAATATACTGTGTTATCGTGACAAATTAACTGAAAACCCTTTGTATTTCTAATGGGAAAAAGCAGGGCTGCGGAGTCGGAGGAAAAATGGTCGACTCCGACTCCGACTCCGACTCCGGGATTTTAAAACTTTCGACTCCGACTCCGACTCCCGACTCCTGCTTTTTTTTTAATTTTTTTTTACCCAAATATGAAGAGGGAAAAACCCTAAACAAAGTTTCATTTTTATTCATGGTCGTAGCCAGGACTCACTTTAGGGGGGGGGGGGATAGCAAGCTGGAGTATTCAGTCGGAGGTCATGAGAGGTCATTGTGACCTCTCAAAAAGTTCAATTTTCTTAAGAATTCTCACAGGTAATTTCACCACATTTATCTCAATTCTCGGAGGTCACTGTGACCTCCCAAAAAGTTCATTATCTCCAGAGCAATAGACACGTGTCGCTCTTGTCATTTGACTCCGTACAAAACTAATCCTTTTCTTGTTAAATGGCCAGACTTTATTTTAACACATTGCATTTTTGCTGCAAAGACCCTTTATTTGAAGCCCTTTTTAATGATTCTAGATGCTTAGGATTTGGGTATTGAACGCTGAAAACTTGTATCTGTTAGTTTCAAAGATATGTTTTCACCTCCATAAAATTTCATCCAAATCGGAGATGGTCGGAGTCGGAGTCGGAGTCGACATGTTTTTCAGCGACTCCGACTCCGACTCCTTTGGTCCAAAATCAGTCCGACTCCGACTCTTCGACTCCGACTCCGACTCCGACTCCGCAGCCCTGGGAAAAAGTAAATTAAAAACGCCTGAGAAGTTTTACTTTCCATGTTTCTAATATGATGCGATTAGATTACGAGAAGTTGAAGCGTTAAATGTGCATCAAACTATCCTATGCAACGTTCCAACAGGATTACAATGTTACCGAGATAAATTAGTTTTGCAAAAGAACCAACCTTTTCATCTTCTTTTTTTTTTTAGAAAAGGTTAAAAACATGCTGTTATCGATTTTCATCGAAGAAATTTTAAGAATGTAAGTAACTCGTTTTATTTAAAGTACAATTCAATTATTCCAGTAGTTCTGGAATCTTTTTTACTCCGAATGATGAAAAACTTTTTCTTCTTTTTTTAAATTTCCGATAAATTTTTAAGAATTGTAAAAATACAGGTGGAATAAAAATAGCTTGCTTCTCTCGTAGAACTTGCAAGTCAATAGCATAGAATTTTATTTCTGTACATTTCTGAAAGTTTTCTACTTTTACCAGTAAGTTACCGCCCCTAAGCCGAATGGTAGAACTACATGCAATATACCAACGACCCAGTTATACCATACAGAGTCTGCAGTTTCGTCCTTATTCTGGACTCAACAGTCAGGAATAGACAGCAACCGACCTTAGGGCAGATATCAACTTGATGAATCTGAGAGTGCCAACCAGGGGTGCCCATCCCCCCTAAGCTCAATGTCGCAAATCCCCCCTCCCAAATTTTTCACAACCCTCTTGTGCTTCTTATTTTTTATTTTTACCCCTCTTTTTTATTCTATTTGTTTTTTTTTTTTTTTGTTTGTTTTTTTTTTTCATATTATTTAATTATTTTTTTTAACATTATCTATCTATTTTTTTTAATTATAACTATTATTTTTTTATTTATTATTATTTTTTTAGAAGTACTAATTATGCGCAGAATAGAATCGCTTTTTTTCTCTTTCCAGACATTCCAAGCACACACACACACACACAATAAATGAATAAATAATAATAACGGAATAAAAGTAATAATTTAAATTAAAACAATAAATTTATGAATATTTTTTATTTAAAACAAATCAGTAAAAAAAATAATTAAAAAAAATTAAAAAATCATTTTTTAAAAAAATAAAAAAATAATTAAAAAATAATTTAAATAAATAAATGAAAAAATTAGTTTTAAAAAATCAACCCCCCCCCCCCCATTTTGATGGCGCAACTTGCGCCATAATCCCCCCTGTGGGAACCCCTGGTGCCAACAAACTGGTTGTTTTAGACTTGTGCCAAGTCTACTTTAGCTTGTTGGCACTCATAGCTCCAATAAAATGATATCTGCCCTCGGATCGGTTAGGGGAAGACCGCCTATATTGGACCCCCTAAGAACAGGAGGCCTGTGTCGCTCAATGTGAAGCAAAACAAAAATACAAAATAGGGCATCGTGAGCTAAATTTAATCAGGAACCGCCCTAGGAGCTTATATTTTGTAAAAATGTGGAAATTATTTTTTAAAAAATTATCTTACAAAAAGTTGCAAAAGTCCAATTTAGGAATATATGCGCCTATATTGAACCATGCGCTTCCTAAATTGGACCGTGCAAGGAAATCATAGAATAATTTATATTTGAACTAGGGTAAGTGCTCCAGTAGTCGGCCAGTCTCCAGTAGTCGGCCACAATGACATAAAACTCCTCATAAATAGTACATTTTTAAGTCAAAATCAGATATGGCGCATTCACACATTCATGTACCTATTCTCAATCATCAACCAGTGGCAGTTAAGTTTTGGGTACTTTTTTTGAATTAGTAATGAGTCATTTCATTTTGAATGGTGTGCCCGTCATCCAAGATTGCAATTCTGCTTATTTTTCAGCTAAGAGGACACGTCTTCTTAAAATGGCCAATTACACTTATTAATTTAATTCTACTGTAAATTTGAGTGATTTTTATCTTAATGGAATGTCTAACATAATGTTTCAATGAAAGAGCGAACTCCTGGTTAGACTCGATTATTTTTTAAAGGGGTGGCCGATTACTGGGTGCAGATTTCTTCTGCATTTCCAATAGTCGGCCATGGTAGGCCGACAACTGGTTCTAAGCAGTTTAGATGATTTATCCAGTAGTCGGCCACATACTTAATGTAGCTTTCATTCTTAATGTGGGTTCATCAACTTAAAACTAAATTAACTTATTAAAATACAGCGACAATTTAACTGTTTTGAGTAAAAATACCTTTCCAAAGTTTATTTCTCTTGAAAAATAGTAATTGAATTAAATGTCTTAACTTCTTTTGTCCACCATTTCTACATTTTATTGCTCCTAGTGTTGTAAATTTAATTGAAAATTCTAAAAAAGAGATTTTTAAATACGCATACGTTAAGTTAAGATTATAAGTTTTAATACTCATCTAGTTGTTATCAAATAGTGTTTTAATAGTTTTTCTTATCAACTTTTATCTTAAACTAATGAAATTGGCGAAACGAGTGATTTGACTTCTGTTGATACTTATTCAGCAGTTAATAAACATTCCCCAATTATAGGAGATAAGATTCATTACTTAAATAGTCACATAGGCTCAAGTTATTTAATGAGTGCCAATCATGTAGTTATTCTTTTTTTTGCTATTATGCTTAACTTTTTGCTTTACCAAAGGTTCAAGTGTGTTCCTGTGCTTAGTTAGGATAATTGTTTCAAATGTTGTTACATTTTCACTAATGATTCTCCCCAAATGTTTGACTTCTTGAGTTTTCTTCGCTAGAGGATTAGAATTGTGCCGAGTTAATTTCAAAACTACATGATTACATTGTTGCAAACTAAATTTTGGTTTGTTTTCAAGGTTATTCCTTGTTTACTAATATTCTTGTCGAAAGCTGTAAGATTACTTTCATGACATCCCGAGTTCCATTTACTTCCTTATTTCATCTTACTTCAATTAGTTTATAAGTAGTAGCAAATAAAGTTGCTTCAGTGGAACATTCTGTGCTAGATGAAGTCTTGATGGAGGTTCCTTTCAGAGCATTTTTGAATGTATTTTTACTTGCATAGTTTTGGAAGCAATCATTTCTGAAACTACAGTTTTAGTTTTATGTTCCGTATGTTAAAATTCCGTTCTAATGAATGTGAACCAGTTAAGTGCCGAAGTAATTATTGGTCATGAATTGTGTCGACTCTTCTATTATTTCGTCTTTATGTTTACATAAACAGCAAAGCAGTTTTTCATTTCTTGATTCTTTGGTCACTATCACTGAAAACTGCTGTTCACTACAAAACTATTCCTGTTTTTTTACTTCCCAAGCAAATACATTTTGTACATTTTATATAAACTTCGTCTATTTTGTCCCTTCTTGCATCTTTAGTAAGTGCTGCTGAAATTCTTTTCTTCAGAAGCTTTTTTTTTTTTAACTTTCTTTTAAGCCCAAATTACGTATACGCAATACGTAATACTTTGTTGCAACAACATTTATTTTATCCTTTATCACTTATTTCACAATACAAAGTTAAATCGTTTATTTCTGGAGATCGGCCTAAAACGGTGTCCGCGTTTAACAAGAGGAAGGGGTGGTTAATTAAACTGTGACAGATTGCCGCAGGGCACAAAAGCATTATATGTAACAACTAGCGGTACCCGCACGGCTTTGCCCGTGGTATAAAACTAAAACCTCATTTGGTAATAAATTCATATCGCAGAAAGAATACTCAATTTTAGTTATAATTCAACTATGATTCCTTAATAATAATTTGTTTGTGTGTTATAGTGTGGTAGGGGAGGGTAGCTTGAATTGTGAAACATTGAGAAGAGGGATGGAGGGGGGCCAAGTATGTTGGAAAAAAAGTGTTGCGCCATTTATACTCATACCCTTATGAAGCATTTTTTGATGTTTTAAATTATTTTCTTTTTGATATAGACATATTTTTAGACGTTGTTCAGAAAAAAATACTTTTTTAGCCCAAGTTTTAAAATAAAACTGTTTTTAGGCAGCTAAAGTATAAAAACATTAATGTCCCGAGAATTCTGTGCTGATTGTACTGTCTAAAGTTAATAATGGTAGATTGATAGTTAGAGAAATAAGTAAAGCACATGGTGTATCAAGAAGTACACTACCATGATTATCTACACAAGTTGAGTACCAGAGGTACCACGAAAAATATGACCAGACTAAGTATAATACATCGCTTCAGGCCCGTCATTCACGTTTTTAGAGGGGGGGACAAACGGTGCAAACACAATGCAATTTCATCGGAACGGGGGGGGAGCAATTAACCCCCCTTCTGACCCCCCAAATGTTGGGTGCAAACATAATGCAATTTCATCGGAAAAAAGCAAACACCACGCCCACTTATATATTTACTGATTTCTCAAACCCGGGGGGGGCAATTGACCCCCCTCCTGACCCCCCAAATGACGGGTTTGGTTCGTTGTAAATTTCCCTTTGTTTTGTGTTTTTAATTCAACTCCCTATATCAGATAAGATCAATGAAAATGAAGTGGCCGACTACTGAATTCAACGTGACCGAGCACTGGATTTCTGTGGCCGACTACTGGTGCATTTACTAGTGTTGACAACAGCTTGGATTTTAACATAATTTTTTTTTTAATTTCTGAAACAAGTATGTGATTCACTATCAGAAAGGTTCATTCTAAAGTTTTACCTTGTTTTTGTTGCTGTATTGATAGCTGAAAGTTCTGGGTTAGCCAAGATCCACAAAAGATCTCTTAAATGGCCGACTACTGGAGCACTTACCCTATATTGCTTTTTTCCAGGATTTGCAATAGAATTTCTTTTGCTTCGGTCTCACTTAGGCAGTGTTGATAAACTCACCGATGGCATTTCATACACTTAATCATGTTTTGCACTTTATTTCTATAGCGAATATTGCAATAACTGTTTTGTGCTGTTTCTTGCTTCTTCTTGTGACTTTTTCTGTTCTATGCTTCTTTCATACGGCGTTAGAATGATTGCTGAGATAGCCTTTTCCTTTTTGTTCTTTCTATTTTTTAGGTAAGGTGATATGTAAGCCGGGGCTTTACAAAACCATAGTTGGAGTTGACAATCATGCTTTGATGAGAACTATCCGCTGATTCTGCAGAACTTGTACTAATTTAAGTCGTGGCTAATTCTTGTACATAGTGTACAATAGTACAACTTACACTATTGAGAGCTATGTATTTGTTTAATGAGAACTATCCGCTGATTCTGCAGAGCTTGTAATAATTTAAATCATAGCTAATTCTTGTGCATAGGGTACAAAAGTACAACTTACAACCGATTATGTAGCCTCTTCACTTTGAGTAGTTTTATCTAGACAACTTACTGCTAACTCTGATGCAGCCAATTCAATGTCATTAAACATATGTTAATTAACAGGCCAAACCCCTGTTCTTTAGAATCTACTTACAGCATTTGCCCTGGCCTTGACTGCAGTTTATTCATAAGAGTTCTGTTCGATATTGGGAAATGGATCTCATTGGATGTTCTCTCATCTATGTATACTTACTGCTCCAAACTGGTGTTTACCTTTCTACGTCAATATATTTTGAGGCTTTTAGTTAGTGAAAAGACCGGCTTCATCTACATTGAACATTTCAGTAGCATATAAATTGAAGGGTCAGGGGGAAAAACCACGGTAGTCACATTTGATTGATTTTGAGAAAAACGAAATTTAAACTTTACGAACTCATAAACTTCCCCAGTATACTTGTTCTAAAATGACAATAATACATGGACTACAGTGTTTTTTCACGAATATTGCATATACTAAACGAAATTACACTTATTTTTTTAACAGGTGGTAGCATCAGTTTAAATTCAACAAAAAGTGGACTACCGTGGTTTTCCTCCTGACCCTTCAATTGTTTCTTTTAAAAATCTTTTTGAACAAATCGAAGAATTTCATATTTTCTTTTTCGGTAAACCAGCATAAATTTTACTTAAACTAATAGCTATGTTTAACAACCTGAAACTGCAGTCTAACGGAAAAAGAGAAAAAAAAACATACATTTTTAAAATTAGCTGCTACTCGAAAATGTGCTTGATAAAAAATGAATATCGTGAATAGGTGTTAAAGTATGCTTAAAATAATCTAAACTACGCTATTAAATCAGATGAGTCACTTACTTTATGTTAAACTTAACAAAAAGTCTTGCTTAAAATCATATTCTTAAATTGGACCACTGGTCCAATATAGGAAAATTTTTTCGGTCCAATAAAGGAAAACATGCCATTTTTTATTCTTCAGCTTATTTCTCTGTCAAAAAATATCACAATCGCGCATGTAAATACATAGATGTAATCCTTATTAAACACAGATTATAATGCTATAACAGCAGTTTATCTCAGCTTACAAGTTTTAGTACTATCTTACTAAGTACAAGTCCGCAAAATAAGATTTTACACGTTTTCAACATAAATCATGCCGTAACTCACGCTACGCAGTTCGCAGACTGGTGAAACTTCATACACATTGATTTTATTCCTAAAACTTCATATTTCTACCGTTAAAGTGTATCATAGATCTCTGTACTAGATTTTAGGCCCGAGGTCCAATTTAAGCAGTGGTCCAATATAGGCGGTCTTCCCCTACTGTCTACTCCAAACTGATGGGCCCAAAATAAGGACAAAACTTCAGTATAACCAGACCGTTGGGAGTATTGCATTTTTTGTACTTTATTTCTATTTATAGTTTCTAAATAGTCAAAGAGCTAACAACGTTTACGAGTGACAGTTTTAAGACGTCTGGCTCTTCAATATATCTTTCCCTATGCTCTTCTAAGCAGCATGCGGGGTGTCTGACGGCCGAGAGTGGTTGCGTTTTTACTACATATACCATTTTTACTGGTGAAAACTGATTTTTAAACCATTTTTGGGGCAATCAGAAACTTAAACCCGTCGTAAGTATGTCATGTACTATATCAATGGAAAGCTCTATTTCTTGCCTTCACAGTGGTTTTGATTTTTTATTTTGTTATGATTAGAAAAGAAGTTGTGTGAAAAAACTTTTTTTTTCGTTTTTTAACAGCTCTGTTTCTCGTACAATTTTTGAAGTAGAAATCTAAAACTTGGCAAGATTACTTTTCTTGTCATATGTGTCTTTCACACCAGTTTTTATTTTAATCGGAAATGGTGAGGTCAACAACTTTTTTTATGATTAATTTGACGCGGAATTGCCCAAATATGACTAAAAACTCACTATTGTTCCTAGTACAAGTGTGATGCGCAGTGAAAAAACGTAACCACTCTCAGCTGCCAGACAGACACCCTGCATGTTGCTTAGGAGAGCATAGGGTAAGATACATTAACCCATTAATGCCTAGCGTCCCTTTTTAGGGACGGTCCAAAAAAGGGTCTGAATTTCCCCAAAATGAGCATTTCAACCAAATAACAGTGTTCAATGAGTACCTTGGTAATGTGTCAATTCGTTATTTACAGATTACAGCACATAACCATTGTAAAGTGTGTTCCGCAGCAGTTTTAATTTGATCTTTATCAAAAATGACATCGTTCACAATTCCCACGAAAAAAAGCTACGTTTTCAAAGTGATTCCCAGCTTTCTAGTTCATGTTAATTGCTGATTTTAGTTCTTCTTATAAAATGTCTTTTTAAATATTATATCGTAGGCAGAAAAAATTTTTAGTAAAAAAAGTATGTATACCCTCTGGGGTCTATCGTAACGTTTAAGGGACGATTTTTCTTTTTTCAATAAAAAAATTATTTTTTACATGTTTTTTAAATTACTTTTCCTGGTCCATTAAACACTGTTTGTAGCCAGTATACAAAATATCTTAGGGAAAAAAATGTCAGGCATTAATGGGTTAAAGAGCCAGACGTCTTAAAATAGTTGTCTTGGACTAAAAGTTATTCATTCAGAAATACTACTGTCAAAAACTTTTCAGCGATTTTCATAAAAAAAAAAAAAAAAAAAAAAAAAACAAAGTTTCAAAAGCAAGAAGAAAAGAAAATCCCAAATCTCAAAAGTAAAAATAAACCTCGTACGAAACATGACGTGTATTAAAAATAGTTCGTGTCTTTTTATCCCACAAAAAGGATGCAGTGGGAAAACTTGGTTTTTTGACAGGAGGAAATGCCAATCTCAAATTCGAACTTTTTCCAAAATAGTAAGAGTCATTTTTTTTAAGCACGACAAAGTCTACGGAAGCCTGATTGTTGACACCCTCAATTTCCCTAAAACTTTCAGAATGTCTCGGTTACTTTAAAATAAGCGTATAAAGTTTAGAAATTTTGCGTCGTCTCCATACGAAAGAAACAGCTCCACTCTTTTTTTATGCACCGCTATTGAGGCATTTAATTTATTTTATGTTTATCGAATTTGGCTTATGCTTTCATTTATGTCCCCATGTCTCAGTTATTTCTCAACGTTTTCATACATTAATACAGCAAAAATTCTAACAAAATGTTGTGCTTTATTAACCCATTAATGCCTAGCGTCCCTTTTTAGGAAAGGTCCAAAAAATGGTCTGAATTTCCCCAAAATGAACATTTCAGCAAAATAATAGTGTTCAATGAGTACCTTGGTATTGTTTCAATTCGTAATATACAGATTGTAGCACATAACCATTGTAAAGTATGCAAGGGCGGATATCCAGAAACTTTTCAAGGGGGGCGATTAGTTTTTTTACCCATACATATATACAGGGTGTCCACTCCAATCGTGGACCAATAGCTAATTTCTAAACCGTTAGAGATAAGCATAGAGTTTATTTAGGAAAAAATCTCCAAATTACGAAAGGCATTTTGGGTCTATTCAATGTTTTTCAAAAAATCAAATTTTGAAAGAGTTACGAAATTTAAATTTTTATACAGCCCCCCAGTCCTATCAATCATATTTAGTAAAACATTCTTGACACTGTAACGTTTAAAACTAAAAAAAAATCACTCTTCTACCACAAAAATTGACCGAGTTATGACGTTTTGAAAAATCAAGATTTTGAAGGATTTCGCATACGGTCCCTTAAGCGATCGCTCTATGACGTCATGAAATAATGCAAAATCTTGATTTTTCAAAACGTCATAACTCGGTCAATTTTTGTGGTAGAGGAGTGATTTTTTTTTTAGTTTTAAACGTTACAGTGTCAAGAATGTTTTACTAAATATGATTGATAGGACTTAGGGGCTGTATAAAAATTTAAATTTCGTAACTCTTTCAAAATTTGATTTTTTGAAAAACATTGAATAGGCCCAAAATTCCTTTCATAATTTGGAGATTTTTTCCTAAATAAACTATATGCGTATCTCTAACGGTTTAGAAATTAGCTATTGGTCCACGATTGGAGTGGACACCCTGTATATATATATATATATATATATATATATATATATATATATATATATATATATATATACATATATATATTAAACCGCCTCAAAAAAGTACAAAAAAGAAGCATAAAAACACAAACATACGTATGTATGCGTGTTGATGGATCTTTTTCTTTTTGCTTGATCCCTCCCACCCATGTTTTTTTTTTTTCTAATGCTATTGCTTTCTTTTTTTAGAAGAATGACCTTTGTATCGGATGCATTTAACTCATTTAAATGAAGGAGCGCAGAATATCCCTATTTATAGGGGGTCGAGGGGTTTCTCCCCCTGGAAATTTTTTAAAAAATAGATACAAAATTCTGCATTACGAGGCCTTATATGGGTATTGAGACTGCAGAAATATGAGAATAAAGTAATCAAACAAAACCTTTTAAATGTTATGCCTTTTGCAAATTAAGATCAATCAAAATATAAAAAAAATATGGACCGACAAATCCTTGACATTATTATGCAGAGATAAAGAACGAGGGAAGAGAAAAAAATAAACACACATCATCACTTGCTTACATCGGTTTTCAGAAAAATTACTGTAGTTTATATTTGTCGTATTATTATTGTATTAGCATTCAGGGGTGCCCGGAATTGAAGTCATTATGACATCCTTTTTTGGCAAATTTTGGCTGATGAGTAAACAAATTTCTACACAGTAGTAAAGTATTTCATTGAAAAAAATCTTGACCTGGTATGCAGGTGACGGGGAATTTCAATTAGCAAATTCAAAATTTTCCTCTTTGAATAGTTCAAGATTGGAAAGCCCCTGCATACATTACACTAAACGGAATTGTACTTACCTTTAGTCTTTTGTCTGTTTGATGGCGATTCAATGGATATTAAATGGAATTTCAATGTAATTTCCCCAAAATGAACATTTCACCCAAATAATAGTGTTCAATGACTACCTTGGTATTTTTTCAATTCGTTACTAACAGATTGCAGCACATAACTATTGTAAAGTGTGTTCTATAGCAGTTTCAATATTATCTTTACCAAAAATAACATCGTTCATAATCTCAAGAAAAAAGCTAAGTTTTCAAAGTTATTCCCAGCTTTCCAATCTATGTTAATTGCTGATTTTATTTCTTCTCATAAAATGTTTTTTAAATCTTATATCGCAGGCAGAAAAAATTTTAGTAAAAAAGTATGTACCCTCTGGGGTCTATCGTAACTTATAAGGGACGATTTTTCTTTCCTTAATAACAAAAATATTATTTACATAATATTTTTTTAATTTTGTTTTCCTGTCATTAAAATCTGTTTGTTACACTAGTACTATATAGGAATTAAACCGATGTATATGTTAACGAATTCAGAAAAACACTGTTTCTTTACAGTCGAAGTATGGGTGGCTAAAAAATATATTTTCTATGGAAATTGCATACCAGAATTAGTCAGTAAGGATTTTAGATCACAATATATTTATACGTTGTTCTGTAATTAAAATCTTTTTTTACGTTAAAATGAGATATTTTTTTCACACCTCCATTGTCTCCTCTGTTTCACAAAGAGGCCAAACTATTCATAACAGTCCTTAATGAATGACTTAACTTTATACAAGACCGATTTTTACACTTTATTATGCAATAATATGTATGTTTATTTTTTGTTATTGATATTGTTAGAAGTTGTTGTTTGGGTGTTTATATTTATGTTGTTGTGGAGTTTTAGTTTATATGAAATGTTGTGTTTTATTAGAGAGTCTATTATTCTTTGTTGGTACTTTTTGATGGTTTTTAATTTTTTTTTTATGTTTAATAGTTGTTTGTGTGAGTGTGGGGGGATTTGGTTTGTGTTGGAGAGAGTGTGGGGTGTTTGGGGGGTTGTGGTTTAGGGTGTGATGGTAGAGTTGGTGGGTTTTGGTGTTGGGAGTAGGGGTGGTGTTTTGTTGGTGATGTGAGGGGGGAGGTTATGGGGGTTTGTTATGGGATTGAGGTGGTTGGGTGTTGTTGTTGATTGGGGGGGTTTTTGTTATAAGGTATGTAGAGGTTTATGTGTGGTTTAGAGTGGGTTGGGATTTGTGGGATTGGTGGGGGTGGTGTTTGGGGTGGTGGAAGGGTTGTTTGTTGTTGGGTTGTGGTTGTGGGGTGTTTGTTTGTGGTGGTTTGGGAGGGGTTTAGGGTGTGTGTTTTTTTGTGTATGAGTGGTAGGTTTTGTTTGGTGATTTTGGGGTGGGGTGTGGTGAGGGTTTGTTGTTTGTGGGGGTTAGTTGTTGGGTGTGGAGTGTTGGGGAGGTGTTTTGTGGGGTGGAGGTTTGTTTTATGTGTGTGGTGGTTGGGGGGGAGGTTGGGGTGGGGTATTGGGAGTGTTGTGGTTGTTGGTGTTTGTTGGTGTTTGTTGGAGGTGTTGGGGTGGTATGTGGTTGGGTGAGTGTGTGTTTTGGGGTGTTGTTGGGTGGTTAGTTTTGGGGGTGTGAGTTATAGGGGATAGGGGTGGGTTTTTTTATGGGTTTTGGTGGGGGGGTTGGGTGGGGGTGTTTTTAGGAGGAGGGAGGGTAGGGTGTGGAATTGATTTGTATTTTATGGGGGTTATGGTAGGTGGTTTTGTGTGTTTTGGTGGGGAAGTTGATAAAAGAGTGTGTGGATTGAGTTATATGGGTTTTGGGGTGTGGGGGATGGGTTAGAGGGTTGTGAGATATTTATGTGTTGTGGTGGGTTTGTTTTATTGTTGGTAGGATTTGTTTGGTGTTGGGATGTAATGGTTTAGGGGTGTTGGGGATTTTGGATTTTGTTGGGTGTTAGGTGTTTTTGGTTTTGGTTGGGGTTTTTGAGGGGTTGGGTTTGTATTTTGGGTTATGTTGGTTGGATAGATGGAGGAATATTTGTGGTAGGGAAGGTTTTAGTATTGGGGTAGGGAGGTTGGGGGGATGTTATGAGAAGGTGTTAGAGAAGGGGAGGGTGGGAGGGTTTGAGAGGGGGAGGGTGGGAAGGTTTGTGGGGGAGAGGTGGATGATAGGAGGGGGAGGTAGGGTAGTATGTTTGAGTGGGTAGGGAAAAGAGTGGGGTTGTTTTTTTGGAGAAGGTGTTTTTTGAGGGGTTTGAGGATTAGGGGGATGGAGTTTGAGTGGGAGATATGTTGTGTTTATGTTGTTTGAAGGGAAGGGAGGTGGTTTTTGGGGGGTTTGAGGTGGGGGATTTATGGGAAGGATTTGTTGGGGTTGGGTTATTATTTAGTTGGGGAAGTGGATAAAAGATTTGGGGGGGAAGTGGATGGGGGATGTTGGAGGATGGGGTGTATATTGGGTGTTTTTTGGTTTGGAGTTGGGGTGGAGGGGGATTGTATGGTGTTGGTTTATGTAATAGAGGTGGGGTTTGTGTTTTGGGGGGAGGATGTGTTGGGGGATGAGTGTTTTGGTGGGGGAGTATGGAATAGGATAAAGAAGGTTTAATGTAGGGAATTGGGTATTTTGTTGGGGGGAAGTAGGTAGTGGTGAGGGTAGGGAGTTTTTTTTTGGTTGGGGGATTTTTGTTAGATTGTGTGTGGGAGGGGTTTGTGGGAGGGGTAGGATGGGGGGGGTTGATTGGGGGGTAAGGGGGGATAAATCAAGAGGGTAAGGGGTGTATAAGAATGGGTTTAGGGAGTGTATTTTGTGGTTGGAGTGAGGGTTTTGGGGAGAGGGTGGTTGAGGTATGTGGGGGGGGGTGGGTATTGTGAGGGGTGGGGTGTGAGGGGGGTATAGGGGATGGGGAATGGATTTGGGTGAGTGGTTTTTGGTGGGGTTGGGGGGGTGGATGGGAGTGTTATTGGGTGAGTTTTATTAGTGGGTGGGGGTGTTAGGGATGGTGGGTTTATAATGTTTATTGATGATGGAGTGGTTTGAGTGATTTTGTGTGTGAAAATATGGGAAAGAGGGGGAAGTGATGGATAGGGGAATGGGGGGATGGATGGTGTGAGAAGGTTGTGGGGTAATAATAGTGGTGTAGATAGTGAGGATGGGGGGGAGGGGATGTGGGGGAAGGGGGTAGGATTTAGGGAGGGGGGGATAAGAAGATGGAGGAGTATTTGAGGGGGGGATGGGGGGGTGTTGGGGGTTTGTGTTGTTGGTGTTTTGTGTGGGTGGTGTTTTGGTGGGGTGGTGGGGGTGTGTTGTGTGTTGTGGTGGGGGTTGTTGGTGGTGGTGTGTTTGTTTGGGTTGGTGGGGTTTGTTGTTGTAGTTTGGTGGTGTTGGTGGTTTTTGTGGTGGGTTGTTTGGTGTTGGTGTTTGTTTGTTGTTTTGGGGGTTGGTTGGGGTGGTGGTTTGGTTGTGTGTTTTTTTTATGTGTTGTGGTTGTGGGTTGTTTGGAGGTTTTGGTTAGGGTGTTTGTTGTGATGTGGTGTTGGGTGGGTTGTGTGTTGGGTTTGTTTATTGGTGTGTTGATGGTTTTGGGTGGGTTAGGTGTGATTTGTATTTGGGTGAGTATTGTGATTGGGTGAGTGGGTGATGGTATTTTGTGGGGTGTGTGTTGATGTTTGGTGTTATGGTATTTGTGGAGTGAATTGTTATATGTAGGTTAAGGTTATTAGTATATGGTGTAAGAAAGTGGGGTATATTTAGTTTGTTGTGTGTAGTGTTGTGGGGATGAGAGGGTAATAGTGTGTAATGGAGAGGTATATGTTGTTTGTTTGTTGGTGTGTTTTGTTGTGAATGGATGTGTAGGGTGGGGAGGTTTGGTTGGTGTATGAGGGTGTGTGAATAGTGAGGGTTTTGGGGATTTGAATAATGAGTATGGAATGTATTAGTCGCCACTAATGCTAGTGGTTTAGCAATGTGTTGAATGTTCTCTCGCGCAATGAACTGTACAAAATTTTCTCTGTTTATACTAATTCTGGTATTTTTCACAAAACGTGTATTTCTGAAGCCCTGTATCTCCTGATCCCATTGAGATCCCATCATAGAATTTTGAAATATGTATTAAGACATCACAAACAATTTTTGGTAATTTTTTAGAAATTTTAAAATTGCCACTTTTTGAAAAATTTAAAATTTAATTTTAAAATTAATTTTTTTTTAATTGAACCCCTATGTTGTAGCATATTATAATAAAGCCATATTCAACAGCTTTAAAATGAGACCAGTCCTAGGTTTATATCATCATTGGTTGCGAGCCTATAGGTATTTTAATGTGTTAAAGTATGGTGTTTTTTCAAAGAAATTTAAATTAAAAAAAATTTATAACTTGAAAAGTAATTGTGCTATATAACTGAAATTTGGTATTTTTTCATATATCTATGATATATTGCTGCATACGAAAAATCATGAAAATCAGACATCAAGTCTGAATCAGTGTGTTGATTTCACATGAAATGACCCATTATTATGTTTGCTACTATATCCATTTTAAGCCAATTAAGGGAGTGTTTTTGATTGTTCTTGTGCCGATCGCAGCCAAAACTTAAGTTCGTCGTTTTTAATTTTTGGTAGCCAATTGGTGAGTAGCGATGGCTAATTTTCACCTTCATATCGTAGAAATTCTTACCAAAACCAATCGCTGAAAATTTTTTTTCGGGGATTTTCTAAGCTTTGATGAAAATTCAGGAGACATTTACTTTGCTAGGGAGTTTGAGAGAAGGCAACAAAATCTGGGAGCCTCCTCAAAAAATCATGAGAATTGGCAGGCATGTGATGTAAGAACTCTTAAAGAATTTGTGTAAGTGTATTAATTTTTAATTGCTACTTTTGTTTCAGGTAATATTACAGGCAAAATGATACAAAATTACATTACTAAATGCATAAAATTTTTCATTACACTTCATTATATGAAATTTGAAGGTGTACATACTTTTAATTGACCTAGGACAGAAATTAGAATACCACCATCGAACATTGGCTGGGCATCTACAGCAGTGATATTGTGGGCAATTTTCTGAAACGTCAAACTCTGAAATGCATCAAATAAAAATAAGCTAACATCATACAAAAAGAATGAGCTATTGCATTTTATGTATATTCATTTCATCTTACAAAATAGGATTAAAGTAAATTTTTTGCATTATTTGGATAAGCGTTCAAATCCCTTGGTCATTTCTAACTTTTTATACACTGAGGGAAAAGCCTTTCCTCCTTCTCTTTGCTGTGAAAAATTTTCCTCTTAATTGAATGGGTACTTTTTTTACTATACCAGAATACAAGAAAAACGTGAGCAACTACAAAAAACATAGATGAATACATAACCAGGGTGGCCACTCTCAAGAAAAAAAAATCAAACTCCTAGACATTTCCAGGTTTTAAAGATTAACATTTCTGAAATTCCGTATTTTTAATCAAAATTGTTCAAAGTTCCTTGCCTTCTCATACATATTGGTAAAATTTAAAATACCACACAGAACATTAATTGTTCTTTAGATTTATTAAAATAGCATCAAAATCATTTTGCTGAATAAATTTATGTATCACCCTACTATACTTTATTCATAAATTTATAGCAGTCAACCTCAAAATTAGATTAGTGAGAATACTAGAGGAAATAAATAAGAACATCAAATGGGGGTTGAAACGGGAGCAGGAAAGATGTAGAACTTTAATATGCAACTGATTTATACTCTTATTAAAAGTATAACAGTATTTTCTATTGCTTTGCATAATTTTTCAATTTAATAAAAATATAAAAATTTATGTAGCTATCAATTTACTTCAACTGAAATGTATTTTAACTGCAGGCATTTGTAAACCCCAAACAAGAAAATACATTTTTAAAAAAGAAAGAAAAGCTAAATAAGCTATTAAATGGAGGCGGGAAACAAATCCAAAGAAACAGGAAACATTTGGAGCTCATTCATTTGAAATTTAATGTGGTCCCACCAAAACAGTAAATTCAATGATTTAATACTAAAATAAGTTAGAATAAACTGCTAAATTAAAGAATATAATGAGCAGATTTAAAATAAGTGGGGGGAGGGGGGGAGGCAGGAATCCAGAAATCCTGTGCCCGGAGTCCTGATTTAAATGCATAACTCACAAAATCTGCCTGAATTTGTAAAAGATGTTTGTATTCTTTATTATAACATACACCTACCCAATTTTTCCCATCCTCAAAAGTGTTTAATAACACACAAATTTAGTGCAGCAAAATATTTCATCACTAGTTAAGAAAGAAATGAATTCCATATGAAGTAACTCTTCCATTATTTCTTTCAAAATCAAGTCGATGCTTTTTATGTAACAAATTAAAAAAGCCTTTATAGAAATATCACAATTCATATAGCATAAAATGTTTGATTTTTTTTAATCTTAGTTTATATAGTTTCAGTATTTCACTCCAAGTTCCAGTTCAAGTTCAAGTTTTAGTATTTCACTCTGAAACTTGGAAAAATTTTTCTCATATAATTATTGAACAAAGAAATTCATTATATGAGCAGCTGAGGAACTAAAGATTTTTCGAACATGTTTCTAAAGCTGGCTTTATTGATTTCTCAAATGCTAAATTATATTTTTGTTTAAATAATCCAAAGTGCATTTCAGTAGTGATTTAGGTACAATGTTACAACCAAAGTCTTGGCGGGTGTAACTCATCCCAAAGGTGAACAATCAAAGTCAGAAACAAGTGATTTTGATTATTCAAGTTTAATTTCTATACTAAATTGTTTAAACACAGATTTTGTTACTTAAGCAAAAATAAATCATGTTAAGAATTTTTCTCTGATTGTATTCTTTTGTGTAAAAACCCTGTAAGGGCGAATATCAAGAAAAGTGCCAATTTGACCATGGAAATTTTCCATTTTTAAACTCAGAAAATAAAATTAATAGGGTATTTCGAATACACATTAGAGACAACTTTTTTAAAAATCAAGGCCTTGGTCAAGGTGAACATTTACTCCCATTTTAGGGGGGTTGTCTTTGAGCGTTACCGACATGATGAGAATGATACCGATATGACAAATATTACAGATTTTACACCAAGTGTACAAAAGTAAACACTTTCACTGCCTTTCATGTTTAAAAAGAAAATAATTATTACTTGGAATATAATAATATTCAAACAGCCTGGACGCTTTTTTGCTTCATAAATAAAATTAGAGACTAATTAAAAGTTAGTTGAAGTTTAAATAAGTGCGACAAAAAACAGATAAATAGGTTAATAGTTTAAAAAAATCAAAATAAACTAAAATTCTTAATACAATCTTAAAAAACTGAGGTTTACACAGACCAAAGTTTCAAAAAAAAAAAAAAATGAATTTTTAAGTTGGATGAAAAATAATGAAAAAGTATGAGTTAAAGCTTTGCACACCAGTGAGAAATAATCCAAAAGCTGAAGTTTCAATTTCTGTAAAGGATGTAAAAAGATTGCACTCATACACCCTGACGCTATTTTCCGATGATTTTAATAATTTAAAACATTGAGAGTAAAACAAAAATAAAAATGTGGACATTTAAACCAAAAACTTTGAGAATAAATTAATAATAAACAAGCGATTTTGACAACCAAAGCGTTTTGGAGTAGCTTGGGGGCAAAATAAGTAATAACATACGTTTTGGAGCACTTTGGAGCAGCTGGTATTTGGCGGTGCACATTGGCGCAGCTTTGAGATCACCGCATAATACATTTTTGGAGCTCCCTTTTAGCCGACCAGAATCCATAAACTATCTTTCATGTTTTTTAAATTCATTTTAGGCCCGAACAGTTTACAACGGTTACAACATAGTAAATCTGACAGATTTGACCCACAGAAAATCTCTATATTTAAAACATTTATGATTGAAGTATTTCTGAAAAGTACATACACATTTCATATAATTTATAAGAATCATATGAAGTCTTGTCACTGGACCATAGTTCAAATTTTTGACTATTACATAAACTCAACACTTAATTTACATGGGAACTTAGTTCCTGTACTTATTTTCACTTTGATGTACACTTTTACATATTGGGTGAAACTCTTAACTAATTGAACGTAAAACTAAAGTTCAAATACTATATATTTCCCACACATCTTTTGTTAAAAATCAAATCCTGCAAAAAATACATGAAACCTATTAGACAATAAAAAATTTAATTAAATCTACAAATGATTATTTAGCTGCCTTAGAGCAATTGTAAAACATCTTAGAATCAAAATAACAAAGATATTCTAAGGTTGCTCTGAAGCAAGGATTTGTTACATCTTTAAGTAAGAAAATCAAATGCTTGATTAGCAAACAATCTAGTTTTAAAACACATAATTCAGTAACAAAATTATCAGTTATACCTGAATTTTTGCCATGATTTTAGAACAGCCAAAGAATTGTTCTCCTTCGAAGGTCAGCATAGATCTTTCTTCCTGAAAAATTTATATTAAATTGAATCATAACTTTATCAAAAACCCTTTTTATAACCATGACTAGAAAACTTTAAGAAGATGAAGTTTGCTTAGCAGATTAATTCAAAACATTTTAGAAGATATCAAAAATTACTTTCACTACTTCAATTACGCATTCCAACTTTATGAAATTTTGCTCTTAATATCTTGGTTTTTTTTCTTCAAAATTTATCTTGCTTGCTTTTACATCACTTGAAGTAAATAGTTCAAAGTGGAATACATTTTGACTCTACATAAATATAGCAATATTGGACAAATGACATCACACTCAGTCTATAGAATTTGGTAAATCTCCGGTGGTTAGAAGCATTATTAGAAATACGGATTAAAATCTAGGCATCATGGTGGCACCTAGTACAAGTTTCTAGGTGATTGAAACAAATGTTTATTTGACCATCTTATTGAATCACATACGTGTATCCAAACATTTTTTGATATTTAGTACACTGAAGATATACATTGTTGTATGCTACATACTGCTGCTAGTACACTTGAAAAATATACAAAAAATATGATTTTTTACATTGAAACATTGATTATTTTTCAAATTGATTCCATTTGAAAATTGCCTTAAGAAATTTATCAGTTCAAGCTGATAACAACTCTTAACCACAATGAGTTAGGAAAAAACACTTCAATGTGATGTAATCCAAAATTTTAGACATCATATTCAGCACCTCCACCTGGGGTTGGAAACAAGGGAGCGAGTAATTTTGTGGTTGTGAGATGCAACTAACAGTGGCTTATTTCTAACATGGGATGCAAGCCTTCTTCCTGTCTGAACTTGCTATTTTCAAAACAAAAACTGAGAAATCTTGGTGTATTTCAAGAATAACTTAATTATTAAACTAAACTGCGTGGCAAACAGTTTATGAGAGCCAGAACTCTCATCGACTGTCAACCCCCCCCCCTTTCCATCTCGCTTTATGTGACAGAGGGCTCAGGCTCAGGGTTGTCATTTCGTCCACGTTTTTGCAAAAAGTCCGGGACGCCGGAAGAAATGGACAAAATTGGACGAAATGGACAAAATGGAAGAAATGAAAAAAAAAAAAAAAATCAGTTTTTTTTCATACGTTTGATGTATAAAAATGTTATGATATACAATTAGTACCTCTCTTGCATTACCTATTTCCCAAAATAGAATGATGATATCATGCAAAAAAAAAAAGAATGGCAATTAACCCATTGATTTTTAACTAATTTTAGTTGAAAGAAATAAAATTTAACATAGTGAATAAACTATTGAGAGTAATTACATTATAATAAAGTAGACAAATAGAAAAAAAAGTTTTTCATTAATACATATTTTTAAAAAGAAATTAAAGTGTGCTGTCACCTTAGATATTTATTTAACACATTACAATCCCTTAAAAAGTAAACTTTATATGATATTTTCTCATAAATTCTATGGTTAAATTTTGTTTGAATTAAATACACATATAAATGTATATCATTTGTATTTGAAAATACATTAGATGCTACAAGAATTATTCGTTTAATTTTGATTCATTTGGGCATTTTACGTTATATTTTTTGAGGATTTAATGAATGTTACCCCGTTGCAAAATATTTATGTACACAGCATTGTTTTATGGATAGATTAATGTTATTACAGGAACATATTTGATTTCATGGCAAAATTTTCTTTCTTGACGTCAAATAATGTTTACTTCACAGGGTTTTTTATATTTTGAGACTAAAACCTTTTAAAATTTTCATTTCTACTTTTATATTTTATATACACTTTTATTGTTGTCAATGAAACTCCTTCACAAAAAATAAACATCTTAAAATTATTTACTGCTGATGTGTGCTCTCGTAAGCATTAAATCTTATCGTTAATATTCATTTATTTTATACAGATACTATATTTTTTTAGTATCTGTTGTTTATTCAATATTTGTTGGTAAACATAATTATATGTGCTAATTCTGACAATAAAACTAGTACCTCATTGAAAAAAAAATCCATATTTTAAAACATCACTTTTAAACTTTGAATTTTTTAATCAAGAACTGTCATTTTCTTCAAAGTGGACGAAATGGACAAAATGCTATTTTGTCCGGGCGGTTTTTTCCGCCCCGGACAAAATCAAACAACCCTGCTCAGGCTTACAATGCAGATGCTCTGGTTAGGTAGTCAGTCGAACAAAGCGCTCCAGTGTTTAGTTTCCAAGCAAGCTTGGTATCAACCCACTGAAGGGGTGAAAGGCTGAGTCAACAGTGCCCAACATGGGAATCAAACCCAGGTTTGCAGCATGCAAGTCTGAACCGCTACCAGAGTCACTGTGCTTCAACTCAATTGTTACAAATGGAAAATTATTCTTTGTTGCTACAAATTCCACAATTTCAGGAAAATAATAACAAAAAAATAGAAGCATTATGAAGAAATTACAACTGTTTCGCCCAACTCTTACATTAATAAAAAATAACTAAGCTCTGAACTTTATCAGCGCGTAATATTTCAAAAATGAATTCAAAAGTCATTGAAAATAAACTTAAATGAAAGTTGTAACAAAATATGAGTGGAAGTTTAAATATTTACCTCATGATTATTGCACACTTCAAGTTGTATCATGTTGAATAAGGTAGTTCAATTGTAATCAAATTAACATCCATAGTCAGTTAGCTGCCGAAAGGATATCAGACTTATATCAAGTTCATCTACTAAGTTTTTTCTTTTTTTGCCTTTGGACACTTTGTTTACATTTTTTAAATGCGTGTCCTTTCCAAATTTGTTCACAACATTCTTAAATATTTCGTCAAAAACATAGCAAGCTTACAGTTAGACGTAGAGGAAATGCAGAATGACCGATATAAAGTCAGAAAGCCTCCAACCGACTGTTTATTGTTTGATATATTTTATCTGATAATTGGTTAAAATATATCAATATTTAAAACAAAAAGCAAAAATATACTTGATCTCTTATTCTATCATAGCATATCTACAAACATGTTTCTATTTACAAAGAAAAGCCATTCGAAAAGTACTCAGGAGAAAGCATGTAGGTGATATCTCCCATGAAAACCTAGAACGTGCGCATTTCAAACCTGTTACTGTGAATAATGACCAAAAATAGGATAATTACTAAATGTTTAATGAGTAGTTGCGGCTACAGAACATTTATAGAACATGAAAAAGAAGAAATAAAAAGAACTTTCAGCTTAGCTCCGACAGGCATACTCACGTTGTAGAAGGTGGCCAGGGTTGCACGCCTCGTCGGATCATCAAAAATAGCGTAGAATTGCTGCACAAATGTTTTAGCAAGGGTATCATATTCTGGATTTAGCGTCATGTTTTTGATATTTGACCTTAAATAAGGCAAATTCAAACTAAAAACGAACAATTTAATCGGTAAAATTGGGTAGTAAATTCCGCACTAAAAATGATTCAGTTTCCCCGCAACGAACTGCGAGTGGAGATGTCTGCATAGTTTTTAGAAGCAAAAAACAAAAATAGAAATGTATGCAAAATACGAAGAGAAAATGACGAAGGAGAAGCACGGAAACTGTAAAAACTTAAATTTTTCTTGTCGAAATTTTTTTTTCATATCTTTTCAAGAGCTTAAATTTTGCTTGAACTTCCAAAATTTTCCGAACAAGAACGAGAGCGCTTCAAAAACATGGTTAACGGTAACTGCGAAATTTCTAAGATATTAATTGTTTACTTGTCATTTGTCAGTTCTGAGATGTTTTCACTATGTATATTTAAGGGACAAGAAATCCTATGGCTTCTATGTTTCGCTTCATTGCAATCACATCAAATAAATGAAAAAAGGTTGAATCTAGCAATGATGGGAAGTTTGTCATAATCATGTAAATTCATATCTTATCATACTTACGCATGCAAAGGACCTTTCAAATTCCCGTCACAGTACTTCAATGATGTGTGCTACAATTGTTAATTAATTATTGGAAATGTTTTACCATTAACAAACTTTATTACCAAAATGGATGAAAACATTAGTAGAGGCTATATTCAGCTGGGGCGCGGGTCTAAAGCAGACCGATTGGTTCTGAAAAGGGCTGGTCTGCATTCTCGACCGCCAAGCGATCCTTGTCATTGCATATACTTGGCTCTTCTGTTGGCAGGGGTCGGGTTTCTTTTGCCATATAATAGCTTCATTATAGCGGTGGATTATTTCCAGTCTCGTTACCCTGCAACGACGATTGTGTTTGACATGAGCTTGATCTATATACTTGTTGCTTTTGTTGCTGTTATTATTAATAATATTTTAGTTGAAACGTTGTCCTTGAACGTTAGGATCATTTTTGGTTACATTATAGCTTTTTCGACGCTGTTGTTTGTGGCAGTTTTTGAAATATGTTTTGAGGTTTTTGATTTGGCTCTTGGTTATTATGTCAATTTGCTTGCTGTTGCTGTGGTAGCCTTTGGATGTACTGGTAAGAACTTTGAACTTTAGTATTTTAAAATGTATTTTAAATATTCTTCGTCTCCAGTGTTTTATTTGGGAAAATAATTGTTATTTATGTACCATTGATTTTCTAAATGGAAATGCTTTGTGGTTTTATCATTTATTGCACTAAATTCTGTGATTCTCTGCTGATCTGATTCAAATTTATTAACCATATAAGTCTATAACAATAATCTATACATCAGAAAGTCAATTTCTTAACTTCATATCCCTTTTTTTAACACTTTCATGCATTTGTTGAAGTTTTAGTTTTAATGAAAATGGTGAATGGAGATATAATACCCTTTTTTAAATCTGGCAAATCAATTAAACACCATTCCTTTTTACCTTAAGCATTTACCACATGGGTGCACTGTGGTAACGCTGTGGTGTGTTTAACGCTCAATATCCACCACCTTCTCAAATGCTGCAACCTAAGAACAAGATCTTCTCAAAAAGGAGATAAAAAACCCTCCAAAATTTAGCACCATACCAAACCAACCAGAAAATTTTCAATGACATTGGAAATATTTCAGTTTTTGCGTCCCTCGCCCCCTCATATTCAACCGTGTATCCCATGTGCCCATTCCTGGAGAATCCAAATGACAGGCCTAACATTGGGGATTGGGCAAAAATTTTGCAATGAGAATGGCTTTTCAAATCCTCAATTTAAAATCTTTATTTTTTTATTGAAACATTTTGCTATTAATTCATATTTTTATAACTCTAATTGACTAAAAATTTAATAATGTAAATCTAGTATTTGCATGTTATTTTGACAAACTTTTAAAATTTGTTTTCAGTTCAGCAATCCAGCTTCTATGGCTATACAAGTATGCTTCCTTCTCGTTACACTCAAGCTGTAATGACTGGGGAAAGTATGATTTTTTTTTCTTTTTTACTAAACTAACATTGAACAATCTTGTATGCTATAAAATATGTAATTATGTAAAACAAATGTTGGTTGAATATATTGTCCTATAAACCTGTAGGGTCGGATACAGAAATTTTAGTTTTGGGGAGGAGCTCATAAATGTAAATACTCTTCCCCCTTGCGTGATTTGTTGGTTAGTGAGATAGGCCCGTAGAAGACAAGAATCTACGTTAGAATTGTGTAAGTATTTTTTATGACATTTACCTCATGTGAAGGTTAGCACATAGGTAAAAAATTAAATATGTTTGTAACGAGAGTGTTGTTAACTATAATTTCATTTACTATATTTATATACTTTTTGATGGGGTGTTTGAAGTGTTCAGTAATGAAACTAATGCAGACAGGATATGGAGTGTTATATATAATACTTAGTTTTATGAGAAGAAACGGTAAATCAATATACTAGAAGGTTGAGTTGAGTGTGATTGGTTATATTATTGGAGAACAGGGTGACTATTAATGTTGTGACTTTGTAATTTTTATTTGGTTATTTGTATATGAGGTGGGTTGTGGTTGTTTTAATATGGGGTGATGGATTGAGGTGGAGTTATTTATTTGTATATTTGGTTTTAATTTTTAAATTTGTAAGATATGAGGTTAAAAATGGGTGTAGTAAGTTTTTAGGGATTATGTTGATGGTTGTATGTATTAGAATGTTGGTTTGTTCATATTTTAATTTTAGGTGATTTATAATTGGTTATTTGATTGTGAAGGGATTTAGGTTTGTTTGTATTTATCCTACATCATGTTTGTTTGTTTGTGTCATGGTTATCTCTCTATCTATATAGGGTTCTCTATCTCTCTGAGTTTAGAATGGGAAATTGGGTTTATGGAAGATGTTAGGAATGATGGAATATTACGGGATTAAAGGGTGGGTGTGGGGATTTAGTTAGTTGTTAGAAGGATAAAGTTTTGTTTTTGAATTAATGGGGGAAGTGAAAGTTTTAAAAGGTTTCTAATCTTCTATCTGAGAAGGTGAGGTGTAATTGGAGAGTGTAAGAGGGGGGGGTTTAGATTTGTTCAGTTAATATGGAATTAGTTTGGTATAAGGTATAGGGGTTAGGTCTGTGATGTGTGATATGGTTATTTTTATGTGATAGTATATATCCTCTCTCTTGAGAGGAGGGGAGTTATGGGTTATCTCTCTCTCTATCTGTTAAAATAATTATATATAGGATGATGAAGAGGGTATTGTATTGGATGATGGTATTGTGGGAGAATTATGTGTGGGTTGAGAATTGTAGAAGGTTATGGTTGGGATTTTGTAGAAAGGGTGGAGGTGGGGGAGAAGGTTGTGTGATTGTTTGGGTTGTATTGTTATAAAGAGAGTGAAGGGGTTGTTTTTATTGGGGAAATGGAGAGGGAGGTGAATGTGGGGGAAGGTGTGTGAGAGGTGAGTTTTTGTGGTTTATTTATGGGTTTTGGATTGTGGGATGTGGTGTGATGATGAGTATTAGATTAAAGGTGTGGTTTATGGTGAGTTTAGGTTGTTGGAGAGTGGAGGTAATGGGGGAGGTTATTATGTTTGTTGGTGGTTGAAGATTTTGAGTGGGAATAAGGGGGTATTAAGTATGTATGAGTGGTTGGTAATGAAGAGTGGGGTTGGGGGTTAGATTGGTAGTGTTGTTTTTGAATTTGTAAGGGGTGTGAAGGTGATTTGATATTGTTGTTTATGTGGTTATATTGGAGGTTGAGTGTATTTGAGGTTGTGAAGATTTGTGTGTGATGGAGTTGGGGGATGTGAGAGATATAGGAGATAGTATGTGTGAGAAAGGGGTGAATTGTAGGGTGTAGAGGGAAGTGGGTGGAAGGGAGGAATTTAGTAAGGTGTTAGGTGTTGGATATATTAGATGATTTGATGATATGAGTATTATGTGGGGAATTTGTTTGGGGTGGTAGTTTGTTGGGGAATGAGAGGGAAATTTTGTTAAAGGGAAGGTATTTTGTGGTGTTATTAGTTGGTAGTGTTAGTATTTTATTTAGGAGGAGTAAGAAGGTGGGTAATTATTAATTAGTAGTTTGTTATATAAAAGGGGAAGTAAATTATAGTTTGAGAAAGGAGGAGTTGGTTGGATAGAGGGTTTAATGTGAAGTGGTGTTAGGGTAGTTGGGTAGGAATGTTTGAGAAGTTATTAGGGTATTTTTTAGAGTGTGGAAGAGAGAGGGTTATTAGGATAGGTTTATTGAATGTTGTGAAATAAGGGGAGAGTTTTGAGTATATGTGGTATTTGGTGGGTGAGAGGATGGGTGTGTGTTTATATTAAGAAGTGTATGTTGGGTTTTGTTTTTAAATTGTTAGGGAAGGGGGTTGATTAGTGGGAATGGTGTTTGGGTATGTGATGTTGGGTAATTGGGTGGTATGAGGTGGGGGTAAGTGTGAGAGAGGAGGATATGAGAGATTTGGTGATAGTGGTGTGATTTAGTAAGGTATGGAGTTTGTGGAGGTTGTAGTGATAAATTATGTATGGATGGGAATTGGTGAAAAGAGATGGGGTGTTTGTTATTTTGAGTGGGAGGGAATTGAGAGATGTGTTGGTTAAATGTTTAAGATATGAGTGTTGGTATGAAAGGATTGTGGGTTGGATTGAGAGATGTTTTGAAAGAAGTAATGGAAGGTAGGGAATTTGTAATGGTTAGGGATTATGGTAGAATTTAATGTGATTTAGGAAGGGGAAAATGGAGTGGGATATAGTGGTAGATAAGGGATTATGTTTTTGTAGGGAATTTGGGAAGGGGGGGAAAGTAGGGAGGAAAAAGTATGTGAGGTAAGGGGGTTGGGGTATTTTGTATTGGAAGGTGTAAAGTGTAGGGGGGGTGTGGGGGTGTTTGGGGGGGGGGTGGGGGGGAGTAAATGAGTTATAAGTGTGTTGTTGTTGTTGTTTAGTTGGTGGGTTTTTGAGGGGTTGTTGGATTGAATTGTGAGTAGTAAAGTTATGTTGGGGGTGATTTTGAAATTGTTGTTGATATGTTGGTGGGTTTTATGTGGAGATTAGAATATGATTTGGGGGGTTTGTTATGTTTGTTAGGGGTGGGAGGTTTTTTTGGTTGTGATTTGAGGATTGTGGTTGGGGTACTGATTTGGGTTTTTGAGTTATGGGGTGGTGGAGGGGGTATATGTTAGATTATGATAGGATTGTGATAGAATTTATTTAATGGGTGGGGGGTTGTGGGAGGATGATGGGGGGGGAGTTTTTTTGTTTTTGTGGGGTTTAGGGGTAGTTATTTTTTGGTTTTTGTTTGTATTTTGTTATTGTTGGTATTTGGTTTGATGTGTGGGGTGGGGTGGTGAGGGGGAGGGATGGTGTGATTGGTGTGATTTTTGGGGGTTGGATGTATGTGGAGAGGTTAGTATGTAGGTTTGGATGGGTAGGAATGGGGAAGGTTGAGGTGGGAGTAGTTGTTTGTTGGTATTTTGAGAGGGTTTGTGGTTTTTGGTTTATAAATGAGGGAGGAGTGATGATGGGAGATGGGTGGGGGAGGGGATGGGTGTATAGGAAGAGATTAGATATTTTGATTTTTGTGGTTGGGTTGATAGGATGAATTGGATGAATTTAATGTGAAATTTTATATGGTTGGTTTAAATTATGTGTTGGGGGGGGGTTTAGTACTGCTTTTATACTATAACTGCTACATGTTCTTTTTGGCATGTTATGTGGTTTTGCTGCTGCAAATCATTGTTTTGTCTATGTGAGAACTAAGATTTCAGATACTGCCTATAGGTAACTATTCACTAAGGCATATGCTCTTTGTGAATTTTCTAGTGGGGTATTTTAGGTAGTTGGTGGTAATATTTTAAAAATAATATTATTATATTAAAATCAAAATAAGAAACTTTTTTTGGGGGGGTAAAACTACTTGAAGAGCTTGTGATCTAATATTATCTTAATGCTGATATTTATGTTTTTTCTAAGAGAAAGATAGTTTATGAGTAGGATTACTGTTATTTATTATAGGAAAGTTGCCATAACTTTGAGCGTCCCAAATTAGCCCCTCCCAAAAAGCCACACTATTACATTTTTTACATTTAGGAAATTTTAATTTATTCCATAAATTTGTAAGATGATCTTTTTGTTGTTTTTTTTTTTTTTTTTCTCTTTTGGTTTACAAATACAAATATAAATGCAACTACCAGCAACAACAGGCTCTGGGCCCAACTGGGCTGAGCTTAATCAAATCATAGACCCCCAATAAGAACAAAAATGTCTATATTTTACATTGTTTGCCTTTAGATAGAAAAAAAAAGTGTTTGCTTACTATTGTGCTTTATTATCGTTGTTTCTAGAGCACAAGGTATTCTGCTTGTCGATACTAAGCAGTACTGCCTAAGACATTAACCAATAAAAATTTCGTTCAGCATGGATAAATATGTATTTTTTTACTTGCCATAAAATCCTGAAAGTAACTCCCCCCCCTATCGAATACCCCCCCCCTTATTTGTCAAAATGGAAATTTATCTTAAATCACGAATATACTTAATTTCAAATCTCGATTATAACCCCCCTCCCAAAATGTATCTGTTTGGTTTTGAAAAGGAGGGGGGTTATTTTCAGGATTTTAAAGTAAGTAAGATTTTAAAATAATATTTATTTGGTACAGGAAAAGTTGATATTTCTGTCTTTTTCTTTTTTAATGTGTAACATTGAATAATTTTTCAAATCAGAACTCTAATGCATAAATGGCATAACTTTAACCTTTAGGAACCGGGCGGTACACATGTTGTACCATAAGTCTTTTTTAGTTAGAGGACAGGGTTGAAATTTTCACTCGAACCCTTTGGAGCCGGGGATTTTTTTCAATATTTCATAGGTCTGGTACGACAGCTTATAACTTCTCTTTTCAATTCAAAAGAAATCTGTGGTTCAGCTGTCGTACTACCTGGGTTGAAAGAAAAATTTCTATATGAACAGCCCGGATCCAAAAGGTTAACATTAAAAGAAAATGTATGTATTTTCTGTTACTTTTTTTGCAAATAAATTTTTCAACTTAATAAGTTGCAAGAAATTTCATGTATGTACACCTCATATAAAGCATTACTAGTTGTTGGAAAATTTATAAATGCATGTTTCAAAATTGCACACACTTTTTCCACTAAACATCAAACATTTTACTTTTCAGGTAGACATGTTAGACCCTTCTGAAACCAAATGCGGGAAATACGGAGTCTTGTCTCTTCGTTCGCCTCCGTCTTCTCCCCGAGCCGACTCTCTCGCGCATTCGAACGAGAAACTGGACCAGGTCCTGAACGACGGGAGTGACGACGATGCCTGGAAAACATCGTGCGAATCTGTCAATTTCGGTCTTCCACCTGCCTCAGGGACAAAATACAGGGTACAAGAAGTCGTCGTGAAGATGAGAGGGACTGCCTACACCAAACATATCCAATGGTGGAGTGGTATAAAAAGTAAGCTTAAAGTCAGCATCCTCTGACTGTTTTGAAACTAAACTCGGATTTCATGACCTTTCAATTGAATGTATTGTGAAAATGTAGAATAGGGGTGTACTGCTATGCCAAGCACAAAAGTCGACCCCACATTTCAGATTTTAAACATATTTTCTATCATCATTATTATTGTTATTATTATTTTGGAGGGTTCTTTTTTTTAAATTTTGTTTCTAAAAAAGCCAAAAAACATTCACAATTTTTCTTTTCAAGTTTTATTTAAATGTCACGGATTGTTTTTCAGAAAGTTGAAGACTTAACTTATACAGCGCGGGAAAAAACCAATGTTCCATAAAAAGAAAAATACAAATACAAAGACCAGCAGCAGGCTCTGGGCCCAACTGGGCTGGTCCTAGTCAAACTAAGTGGTCCTAGTCAAACTAGTCAAACTAAAGACTACAGTGAAGATCAATGGCCCTCTTAAAGCCATCTACTCCATTGCTCTTTACCGCCTCTTCCGGTAAGCTGTTCCAAGTTCCCACTACCCTGCTAAAATAGTAATTTTTTCGAATTTCAAGATTAGCCTGAGATTTGAACAGCTTAAAACAATGACCCCTTGTCCTGCTTTCCGTGCGAAAATCTAACCCCGTAACATCATTCATTTTAATAAATTTAAACAACTGAATCATGTCCCATCTGGCTCTCCTTCGCTCAAGACTATACATATTAAGCATTCTAAGTCTGGAATCATAGTCTAAATTAGAAAACCCATTTACTAACCTTGTAGCCCTTCTTTGTACCCTTTCCAATAAATTAATGTCTTTCTTCAGATAAGGAGACCAAAACTGAACAGCATACTCCAAATGAGGTCTTACCAAACTTCTATATAGAGGCAGAAGAACCTTCTTAGATTTGTTTGAAATAGATCTATTAATAAACCCAAGCATCCTATTGGCTTTGTTACTAGCTATTCTGCACTGTTGTCTAAACTTGAAGTCCTGATTTATTAAGACACCTAGATCCATAACATTATCTGCCTTACTAATGACTGAACCCTGTAAATAATAGATTGCATGCTTATTCCCATGACCTAAATGCAGCATTTGACATTTCCCAACATTTACTGCCATGCCCCACTTGTCTGCCCATTTAGTAATATGATCCAAATCCTATTGCAGCTGATTTACTTGTTCGTCATTTTCTACAACCCCCATAATTTTTACATCATCAGCAAAACAATTCATGTTTCCAGAAACATTTTCATGAATATCAGGGCCGTAACCAGACTATTGTTTCGGGGAGGGTTTTACCGACACATTTCTCGTGAAATCTATGTGATAAATAAAATAATAATATATCTTTCCAACAAAGGAAAAAAAATGATGTGTTCAAAGCATCTTCGCCCCAGTTAAAAAAGTGCATTGTTGTGTATGAAATTTATTTGCAAAAACTACAATAAAGATAAATATTGCTGATAAATCAACTGATTTGTACTCTCATTCAATAATGATAATTTAATTTTCAAATGAAATTGAAAAGTAAATAGGAAAATTAAAAATGAAATAGTAATAATATTATTTTTCAGCAAAAAAATGGCATTAAAAAGAATTTTGTGGAATAGTTTTGAAAAATTTTGGAGGGGGTTTCAACCCTAAAAACCCACCCCTTAAATACGGCCCTGATGAATATCATTCATGAAAATAATAAACAAAAGGGGACTTAAAACTGATCCTTGGGGAACCCCACTTAAAACCTCACTCCATTTAGAATAGGTACCCCCAACAACTACTCTGTTTCCTTCCTGTCAGCCAATTTCTAACCCAAAGTAGAATTTTACCTCCTATTCCTATATCAGCTAATTTACTGAGTAGTGCTACATGAGGCACCTTATCGAAAGCTTTTTGAAAATCTATGTAAACAACATCTACAAACTTTTTGCTATCTAAAGCCATGGTAACTTTGTCGTAGAAATGTAATTAATTAGTAGCACACGATTTACCTTTTCTGAAACCATACTGCAAACTAGTCAACAGCTCATTATTTTCTAAGAAATTCATAATCTTAATTTTGATCAAGGTTTCAAAAATTTTACAAACCACTGAAGTCAGACTCACAGGTCTATAATTTCCTGCATTACCTCTGGACCCTTTCTTGAAGAGCGGTGTAATGTTAGCCAGTTTCCAGTCCTCTGGTACTATCCCTGAGTTATACGAAGCATTGAATATATTAACAATAACTTCCACTAATTCCTCTGCACATTCTACTAGAATTTTTGGATAAATATTATCTGGTCTTGGAGCTTTAGTGGTTTTAATTTTTTTCAAATAAAATAATACGTCCTCCCTTGAAAATACAGGTCCTCAAGCTGTGTAGTAGCTTGTGTCTTGCTTTGTGTCAACTGTTGAGTTACAGTTATCGTTAAAAACACTGGAAAAAAAGTCATTTAGAACATTAGCAATGTCCCCATCATTCTGAATTAAAGTTCCATGCTTATCTACCAGTGGCCCAATTTGACTATTTCGACCTTTCCCAGAATTTGCGTATGCAAAAAACCCCTTTGGGTTCCTGTCAATATTATCTGCTATCTTGTGTTCCAATTCTCTTTTCTGAAACCGTACCAAATACTTAAAACTACGCCTAGCCTCACAATACTGTAGCCTGTCTGTGCTGTAACCAGTTTCTTTAATTATGTTATTTTGAAGAATTTAAGTTTATATGTTTCTGGGAGAAAAAAACTTTTTTCTGCTTCCTCAAGAGTTTGAATTTCTTTGTGATTTTGAGGGGGGGGGGTAGGGAGAATGCAAAACGATCATTTATATTACGTTGTAACATTTCTCTACATCTTAATATTCATTGTGTTTTTCTGTACTTCAAAACATTGGCGTAAGAAGGGAAGTAGATTCCAGGTTCAGACAGCTCCCTTAAAACTCAAAAGTAAACTCTAATAATGAGTACCGATGTTATTTCCTTCTGTTTAAAATACCTTTTTTTATCCTCTGATCAATTATATGTGTGTGTGAAAATTAACTGATAACTGCTTCTACTAACGTTCTATTTTCTACAAGTATCATTGTCAACTATTTGTATGTTAGACATGCCCTTCTTCCCCCTTCCCAAGGAATTTTTTGCTTCGCCACTGCATAAAAAAGTTAAATTTTAGTGTCACATATTTTGATTCTAATAATATTTTTCATTTCTTAACAAAATTAATAACTTTTAGTAAACTAGTAAAATTAATATTTTCTACAATTCTGATCAAATCGTTGTCTTTCTGCAGGGGGCATCATAAATCGATGGGAAGTGTCTCGTCTGATATGGCCCTATATGCTGAGTATAGGGCTAGCCTATTTTGTGACCTTATGCCTTTTTCCCGGCATTGAAAGCGAAATCATTAGCTGTTTTCTTGGTTCTTGGATGCCTGTCATTTTGATGGCTATATTTAATTTGTTTGACTTCATAGGCAAGGTAAGCTTATCAGTAGAATGTTTTTCTGAGTTAATTTTGAAGTACTAAAAAGTATTGCTGTTTAACGTTCAAAAAAAAAAAAAAAAACACTTTTGTGTTTGAAAATACATGTTTATCGAAAATTATTCTTTCTTTGGGAACTTAACAAAGAATTCAATACTAAACCTAAAGTTCATAGAATTAAAAAATGTATACATTTATCCAAATTTAAAAACTTTTCATCATGCTTGGTTCTAAAACAATTTTAATGTCCAGTATTTACTTGTGGTTTCCCTGTTATTTTTCCCACTATCTTCAAATTCATTTTTTTTTCAGTTGAATTTAAATATATTTGAAATGTGTAAAGCTTTGTATGTATCATGGGCGTATATAAGGGGTGGGCCCAGGCAGGGGTGCCCAGAGGGGGGGAGGGGATTATGGCGCAAGTTGCGCCATCAAAATTTTTGGGGGGGATTTTTTAACTAATTTATTTATTTATTTAAATTATTTATTAAATTAAATTATCTACTGATTTTTTTAAATGTAAATTGTTCATTGATTTATTTTTTTAATTTAAATTCTTTATTTATTTTTTTTAATTTGTTTATTTTGTGTGTGTGTGTGCGCTTGGAATATCTGGAAGGGAAAAAAGGGATTCCATTCTGCGTATAATTAGTACTTAAAAAAAATAATAGTTATAATTAAAAAATAAATAAATAAAGATATTTAAAAAAATGAATAAATAATATTTAAAAAAATAAATTATGCTTAAAAAATAAAGAAATGACATTTAAAAAATACATAAAATAAAAAAAGGGGATAAAAATAAAAAGCACAATAGTGTTGTGAAAAATTTGGGGGGGGGGGGGGGAATTTGCGCCATTGAGCTTTGGGGGGATGGGCACCCCTGGGCCCAGGGGGCCTGGGCCCATCCCAAAGTCAAGGAAATTAGTCGTGAAATAATTTTAAAATACATTTTCAAAAGGAAAAGGTCCCGAATTTCTCCTCCTTTCGCTAAACATCAATAAAGATAATTTTAAATTGCAGTTAAGAGCCTCAATGCCGAAAAATTTCCAGGAGAGCACTCAAACCCCTTTCTATAACTTAAATTTTGAAAATTTTCTGAGAGAGAGCATCCTACCACTTCGTTTTTTTTAAACGAATTACAGCATAAAATTGCGAATTTAAAACATCAATGTTGCAAAATTTGTGGGGGCAGCTTCTGAATCCACTTTTTTTCCTAACATCATTAAAGATAGCCTAAAATGGGTTTTCAGGACATCAATTTTGAAACATTTCCAGTAGAGGGTTCCCGAACCACCACCCTTTCCCTAACGAAAGTCCGATATAAGCTTGGCTATACTTGGTTACATCCGCCCCCTCCAAAATTCAAACATATATATGCAGGCCCGTCATTTAGGGGGGCAGGGGAGGGGGTCAATTGCCCCCCCCCCCGACTTTGGGAAATCAATGTATTGGCATATAGTTGGGCGTGGTTTTTGCTACTGTTTTTTAAATTTTACATTGTGTATGCACCCTTTGCCCCCTCCCTGGAAAATTTCGAAATGACGTCCTTGTATATACGCCACTGGTATGTATTATTCTTAATCACCATGGAAAAGTTAATGTTCAAAATGAAAACAAAAACCAAAAAAACAAAGCAGGACAGCTTTAATATATTAAACTAGGTGACCCGTGCGGAATTCCGCAGAAAAAAAAACAAAAAAACTCTAAACTTAAAATTGAGTTATTCAGGTTCAAAGATTTCAGTCCTTGTTTTCCATCTACTGCCGTCGTTCTGACAACTTTTCAAAGAGATCAAAGACACGTTCACTTTTACAACTACTACAAAAGTGATACCCTATATTAAAATAAAATACCCAAGGCTACTACTAAACTAAATACTAACGTTATCGCAAACTACCATAGTATTTTGAAACAATAAAAGTTACAATTAAGGTTTACCAAGCTAAGCCTTGGCTTGAAATGGCGCATTTAAAATTGATTTGAATAACAATGGTATAACGATTTTAATAGTTGAGCAAAAAATTTAACTTTTTCAAACTTCAATCGCTTATAAGTCGCTTAAACGTGGATTTTAGAGATTCTCGTTACGCGGCGCTAGCGGAGAAACGTTCTAAAGAACTCATTTTTTTTAATCTTTCGAATGAAATCAGACTGGAGACGATACGACAATTATTTTGCTAGATAGAGTCAATTTTGTGCCCGAAAATTGAAGTTCGAATAAAAAACGAACCGACACTTTTTAGAGGGCGGGTTTAATTTTCGTCAATAGCCCGCGGGATAAGCTTCAAAATCATAAATTTTCTTGCAATTCGATAAAGAAATGAGCGAGTTTCGACCGGGTATAGGATTCGGCTTAGAGAAATAATATATGGAGATTAGCATTTTTGTGATCCGAACTAGTACTTCAAGAATTAAAAATGAATATTATTTTATTAAAACAAAGCTTGTTTTCTAGTTTATTGCTCATTTTTTCCAGTACCATCATGATGTCAACATTTGGCCAAGCCTGCCTCTAACGAGATCTTCCATAACAACAGTAACTTAACTTTTTCAGAAATTTCCTCAATCAGCGTATAGTGTTGAATGCAATTTGGAAGGTTCCTCCGGATCATTTATGATGTTTTGTTTAAAGACCTTGATGGTTTCACCAACTCAACATCCCTAATAAACTGCAGATGACTCTTTCGCGCTTTTTGAGTGGGCGTATGAAATCCGTCTCTTTCCAACAGCGGGGGTGGGGGGGGGGGCGGCAGTTTCCATATTGGTATTGGTGTAGAGCAGATCAGGCCTCCCCCAATTCTATACTCAAGTGCATAAATTTCAGCTCTTGAGACATTAAAAGACCCGAATTTATTATTTACTTTTTGGAGATTTTCAGTTTCATGAAAATTGTGTAGCTTAGTTGCACCATAAAAAAGTAAAACATGCCATGTACATGTACAAAGCATGGCATGAAAATCATTTGGGTAGATTCCATATCAACTTATAATTGCAGAAGCTAAATTTTCCAAACGAAAACCATCAAAATAAATCCAGAAAAACCTTATAATGTTATCACCAAATTAATCCATTTTCAACCTCTGATTGTAAATCTCATTGTTTACATTGCAAATCTTTTCCAGATTTTGTACAATTGTGCATTTGAAACTCAGTACACTAACAATGCTAATTTCTGTTTGTTTACATCTAGATCCTTGCCTCCGTTTCCCACAACTGGACCAGGCGACAACTTCTCGTATTATCGGCCTGCCGCATAGTGCTGGTCCCCCTCCTTGCCAGCTGTGTGGCCCCCCGTGGGTCCCCCCTCCTCCCCGGTGAGGGCTGGGCCATGCTTTTCTCCTTACTCCTCGGAATCAGCAACGGCATTGCTGGCTCAGTGCCCATGATTCTTGCACCCTCTGTGGTTTCTGATGAGCAGAAGGAACTTACAGGTTGGGTTTTGTTAATATTTCTTAATTTTTATCTTGTAAGAAGCATATACATTAACACCTTGTTACATCGCACCTCGTTATCTTTCTCGTTTGGAAATATTGCGCTTCTCCTTGTCCCCGAAAAAATATATTTGTATATTTAAAAAAAATTCTTTTCATTTGATGCTGCAAGAAAAAAATAGGTATATTTCTCAGAAAAAGTATTTCCTCCTTTTTAAAATCAGACAACAGACTCACGTTTTCTTTACTTATAATCCATTGCATTTAAAGTGGCTTTAATTTTTTGTTTTTTTTTTATGCCATAAGACATTTTAAACTTTTTTTTCATTAAAGAATAAAATTGGTAGACTGATTTCTTTTTTGTTAAGAAAATATTTGTGAGTATGAAAAAAGTAATCTCTTTGTAAGTGCACATGTCATTAATTGGCTCATTAATTGAATCTACAATTTTTATGACATCGGTTGTATCGCATTTTCGGGTATATTATCATGTTTTTTTTTTTTTTTGTCTCCCGACAAGCACAATATAACAAAGGATACAATCTTGGGGAGTTGTTTATTCCTAGAAAATTCCAGATAATTAGAGAAAAGCTAAACTGAACTGGCATCCAATTGATGTAGGATTAAAACAATTTAATGACAAAGAAAACATTAATATTTCTTTGTAACCGTAGCCACATAAAAAAGGTAAATAATTGGAAATGCAGTTCGGAAAAGCAAAGAGGACATCACTCAAAAGCATCTGAAAAGGGCCATTAATGTCAGTATTGACAAAACTTTTATTGTTTAAAAATGTTCCTAATGTGAATAGTAACAAAGATGTCCTTGCTTAGTATGTCTGTATGTGTGCTTTCAATTTTCATTTTCATTAATTATAAATACCTAAAATTAGTAAATGATTAAATCATCAATTAAACTACTTGAATCAAGTTAGATTTTTCAAAATAAAACTTATAGATAATACCCACAGATATGTAGGGAGGAAATGTTTGCATAAATGTTTAAACTGTCTGTAACAATAACCGGTCTATAATAATATTACTTTTTAAGCCCAAACAGTATCACTCTAGAGTTCTTTTTCTTTTTTCCAGGCAACATTATGACTCTCTCCTACAGCATGGGTTTGACGACTGGCTCTGGTGTTGCTTATCTCATAAACTACTTCTTGGGAGCCCCCCTGCTGCATCCCTGTGCAGAGCCCTACATCCCAGATGACATCCCCATGTTCGACAACTCGACATTTGGGCCGATTAATGGCACCTACTCCACTCCCGATTTTCTCTGGAACATCACTTTGCCATTGAATTTCACTGGCGTAAATGGCAGCGTATTTTAATGTGCTTTTAATGTTTTTTAATAATTATTTTTATTCAGAAGTGACTAGGGCAGTGGTTCCCAAACTTTGCTGAGTGGCGGCACTCATAGGAGGACTTTTTTTTCCATCGTTTCCAAGCCTTGATGGGAACTTTTATTCAGTTATGTTCTCATTATATTGTTCATTTTAAAAAATAATAATTTTGTTCCATCTCTCTAGCAATAAATGTTTTTGATTTAGACCATTGAAGCATTTAAAGTAGTAAAACATTATGCTTCTTCTGAAAATTCTTTTCTTGGGCCTTTAGTCAGAGAACACAACAGAAAGTAAAAACATTGTCTAAAATTTGTTGTAACTTTGGATACTTATAAGAAAAAAAAAATCTATTTTTTTTTTTTTGATTAGAAACAAAGTTTATGATACCATGAACACCTCACAGTAACTCTCATTTCTTGCTGCATTACTCAGTTTGGAAACCACTGCAGAAGGATGATGAAAACAATTCCTTTTTACTTTTCATGTGGGCACCTTTTTTAATGACGTATCATTTGAGACATAATTTGCTTGTTGAAATACATTAGCACAGAACTTGTTGTTTCAACTTTTCCAATGAGAAAGGGGGTGGCTAAAAATTTCGCCAATATATAATTAAATATATGTATATCATATATACTTCTGTATTCATTGTTTGTGTACCTTTTAAATTTTTCTAAAAGCAGGGGAGAGATTGAGAAAATGCCTGTGTCTGACAACCTAATTGATGAACTTGTCATTCTGTGCTGTATTAGAGGATATACAGAGTATAAACCTTTTGGTTTCTTTCAGAAAATAGTGCATATACTCTCCACTGAATTATGGAGACTTGTATATAATTTTTGGAGGGCATTTCTTAGGAATTTTTAGTTTATCAACATCCTAACTCTCTGCCATTCATCTTCCATTTATAGTTTCAACATACTGTGTCTCATTTTTAAAATTTTTGTACATCATATCTTCTGTTACTTTTACGACTAGAGCACTGTTGTCTATGTTATTTTTAAATTTTTGAATTAAAAATTAAAATGCTTGGGTAAATATTTTTTTGTTATGCCAAACCAAATGTTCCTCTCTTTGTGCAAATATTTTTGTAGAATATCAAAATGAGATGCGCTGATTGTCTTAATATTAAACGAGTTAACGTTTCTGAATTTCACAGCTTATTTTTACTAATGCTTTGAAATGAAATTTTGGAGAAAAAGGAGCATTTCTGTCACTTTTTGCTGTGTATTTTGAATCTATGTCGTTGTTGATATATTAAAAATACTTCTGAAGCTTTAAATAACAAGCATTAAATTATTAATGACATTGCTTGTTTGGATTAAAAACACTTTTTACTTGTGATAAAACAGCAATGACTTATCCTAAACCATGTGGAAAAATGGTGTTGGATATAGTGTGAAACTGTATATGAAAGTAACTGAAGCAATTTAAAGTTTAGCTTATTTTACGATATGCAGTAGTATGAATAAAATTTAGTAACAAAAGGACAGGAGTATTAAAAGAAACATTGCCAAATTTTTATGCCATATTCATATGACAAAGCATTTATTAGATTTTCAAGAAGAGAATGATAGTAAATCAATAATTTAAAAAGAAATAGTTTAGAAACCTATATCAATCTTTTATATGAGTTGGAAAATAGTTGTTTCAATATAGAACTGATTTATAAGTTTGGTACTTTTTAAGCAAAAATTTAAAATGCAATGTTATAATTTTCCAGACGTAAAAAACTCATCTTTTTGAAATGTCTTTTGAAATAGAATCTAGTGAAGACTTGAACAGGGTTTGAGTTTTTAAATCAATTTGAGTTGAAATAAAATTAATAGGCAACTCGTTGCCTTGTTTATGCTGCTTTTAATTGCTTCCGATTTTATTGAACTATGTTTTTCATTACTTAATAAGTTCTGTTTGTTTGTTAGAGCTTATTTATTGTTAATTTAGTGTACAAATTTTTTTTACATTGTTAAATGATTCATAATTTTGTGTGCCATTAAAAAAATTAATTTTGTTTGTGTTTCATGCTTTTGCTCTGTCAGGTGTTTTGTAAGTACTTGTAGACATTGATGTCAGTTAATTGTGATAATTCATGCAATCCTTTTATTACTATTATTATTTGAGTTAGATGGTTTAAGAGTTTAAATTAGTTATATTGCACTTACAGATTATGAATATATACTCAGTTTATTTAATTTGTATGTTAAGAACTTACAGTGTTTGCACACATTCTAGTCACTGTTTTATTTGTGAGAAATTATTTATTAATTTATTTATTTGAATGTGCTATTCGAAAAGGGCTGCGATGTGACTTATTTTTATCTTACCCTTTTTCGTGTATTTTAAAATTTATAACTGCTTTTGAAGATCATACAGCTACTTATATTTTTTGATGCAATACTTTTGTAGAACTAGTTCATCCATGGTTTTGATGAAAATACGGACACATCTGCTAAACATTTTCTAATTTGTAATCGTTTTCAGTTTTCTCGCCCCTCTTGTAAATTTATCATGCAATAATTTGTGAAACAGTGTCAATAGGATAAAAGAAATGCAAAACATTAATGCGTAAATAAATGTTTCTTTACTTAATTGAGATACAACTTAGAGGGGTGCAATAAAGTTAAAAAATGTTACAAAAATACCCAACCATATGTAGCCTATATATAGTTTCTCAAAAAGTGAGGAGGGTTTAAGGTTTAAAAAAATCTAATGAATTTTTGATATATCTTTTGAAGACACTTTTCAAGCTAATACTGAACATTAGTTCACCTAATGGAATCCTTAATTTCTATATTGTTAATTTTAAGTTTTTCCACGTAGTTTCATAATTTTTACGTTTCCTTTGTTTTGAACACTATGCTGCTGTAATAATGTTTGCCTATTGCATGTATCAAATGAATTCATATTGTTAATCGTTTGAACATGTTTGTTGTAATTCCATAAGGTTACATATTTTTTTGTGTCACTTAAAGTTTATTGAAAACATGCTACATTTTAAAATGCTTATTATTATTTTTTATCAGTTATTTTTGCTTCAAATTTTGTTTATAAGTAAATTACGTTTGCTAGATGTTAGTTTAAGTATGTACGTACATTGTGAATGTTACAAATGGAACATAAATGTTTATGTGAAAGTGTACTGTATGTAATTTTCTTGTATCCATATGCATTTGTAAGAAATGGCGCAAAGTGTTTTATATATTTCTTCTCATAGAGACTTTTTTCTTTTTCTTGTTATTCCGAGCAAGTGAAATTTTGTTGATTAAACACTTGTTTATTATTATATAAAGGGCTCAAAATACAAGTGAGGGTCATTCCATAGTGACTAACTGATTTTGTAACTGTTTTTACTTGTAACTTAAAGGAAAAAAATATTTTTTAGTTATGCTGTTGGATTTACAATGTACATGGTATCTATGTAGCATTTCTGCTAAGAATTTAAAACAAAATTACTGACAGTAGATACTTTTTCAACCAAAATAGCAGCGTGACTAACGTAACATTTTTGCAACCCTGAAAATGAATGCTCATGTTGTGAGGCAAAAATTTCTCAAAGTTAAGCAAGTGTTAAAAATTGAATGATGTATTTGAAAAATGTGTAAAGTTGGCTTTTTAAAACATAACACACATTTATTAAATCGTAATTTTTTTAGTCTTAAGTGTCACTTTTATTCAAGATGGAGTGTGACTAACGTAACGTGACTAACGTAATCATCGAATAACTAGTAGTAAACACACTACAAACTATTTATTATAGCTAATCTCAGTAATAATTACAATACTTTTTCAATTTTTTTTAAACTTCTTATGTTATCTAATTTTTATTTATTTATTTATTTATTTTTTGATACTTTTTTCACTTCGGTATTTTTTTTTTCTTCGGCTGAGGTTGACATTTCTATGGGATGACCCTGAACCAATTCTGTAAAAAGCTTTTTGGGGCCACACAGGTTTAAAGCGCTCCATTGCATTCAGTGTCCTACCTATACCCATTGTTTTAGTTATAAATGTATTGGACATTATCTAAACCAGGACTTGGTTTGTTGTTGCACTGAAATTTTGCATAGTTAGTGCATGCTATTGTGCTGCTACAGTCAAACCTGTATATCTCGAATTTCACGGGACAGAAGAAAAATTCGAGACATGGAGGTTTCAAAATACAGAGGTTGTGATAAAATTTACAAAAAAAAGCAATTGGAACAAAGTCAAATACTTAATAGATTGTTTTGCATTGATATTGCGGAATATTTTACTGTACGACAGGGGTGCCCAAAAATCCCCCCCAAGCTCAATGGCGCAAATTCCCCCCCAAAATTTTCACAATCCTCTTGTGCTTTTTATTTTTTTTATTTTTACCCCTCTTTTTATTAAATTTATTTATTTATTTAAATATTTATTTATTTATTAAATATTTATTTTTTTAAATATTCATTTTTTAAAAATATTTATTTATTTTTTTTAATATTATTTATTTATTTTTTTAAATTATAATCATTATTTTTTTTATTTATTATTACTTTTTTAAAAGTGCTAATTATGCGCGGAATAGAATCGCTTTTGTTCTCTTCCAGACATTCCAAGCACACACACAGGAAATAAATAAAAAATTATAATGACGAAATAAAAAAAAAATTTTGATTTGAAAAAATAAATAAATGAATAATTTTTATTTCAAAAAAATCAGCAAATAATTTAAATTAAAAAAATAAATTAATGAATAATTTAAATAAATAAATATATAAATTAGTTTTAAAAATCCCCCCCAAAAATTTTGATGGCGCAACTTGCGCCATAATCCCCCCCTGTGGGCACCCCTGCTGTACGACATGCTGTGAATCCACGCTTTACTAATTGTGATGACCTTATCAGTAGTAAGTTAATGCATACCTTTAAGTAAGAACATAGTTTCTGAATGATTGTGCAAAAGATGATTTTTGTCTCCACAAGTTATACCATTGATAAAGGTGGCTGGAGATGAAATTCAAAAATGAGAGTCGTCGAAATTCGAGGTATAGAGGTTTTCGGGAAAAATCATTCGAGATAAACATGGGAAAAAACATTAAATTTATACTGTAAAAGCAGGGAAATTGAAAAATTTCGACACAGAGAGGTTTTTGAGATAAATAGGTTCGACTGTATTTCACTTTGCAGTATCCCACTTTACTCTGAGTGCATTTGACAAATCGCATTGCACATTTGAAATCAAAGCGTGCTTAATATGAACTAAATAAGTACTGCATTGAATATCAGTATATCTTAATGAATACTTAAAATGAAAATTACAAGATTTTTTTCGTATTATAATAACAAGTAATATTTTTGAAAAATTCACGAATATTACAATATGTGTGTCAAATTAAATGACTTGTATTCATTTTTTCGTTTATCTTTAGAGCAATTTAAGTACGAACATAGTCTCTGAATGATTGTGCAAAAGATAATTTTTATCTCCAAGCTATACCATTGATAGAGGTGACTGGAGATGAAATTCAAAAATGAGAGTCGTCAAAATTCGAGATAAAGAGGTTTTCGGAAAAATCATTCGAGTTAAACAGGAGAAAAAACATTAAATTAATGCTGTAAAAGCAAGAAAATTGAAAAACTTGACATACAAAGGTTTTCAAGATAAGCAGGTTCGAGATAAACAGGTTCGACTGTATCTCGAAATTGACAAAAAAGTGGACTTGATTCCCTTGTATTCTGAACCCTTCATTTAGTTCTTCGATTTTGATAAAAGTTGATGCAAACATTTTGTAAAGTTGAGTTCTGTGTTTCAAACTTGAATGTGTAAATTAAATTTTAAATCTATGCAATATTTATGTCAGAGCTGTAGAGCTGCACCTAAAGGAAATGCTATTCAATACTATGCAATGAGAACCAAACTTTGAACTGGAAATGTCTTTGTCAAAGGACGAAGCATTTTTTATTTATTTATTCTATAACTTTTTTTATCTTTCATTGTAAGTGAGACTTAAGTTTGTGATATTTTGCTATTTTTGAGGATTGCCATTCATTTAATGATTGCATTTAGATTTTATTTTATGTTTCGCTGTATTTTATTTATTATTTATTTTATGAAATCTATTACATATCATTGTTAGCATTTTAATTATTTTTTTCATCTAGTCAATTCAAAGAAAAAATAAATCTTTGGAAAAAAAGATATTTTAAGTATACCAGAAGTTGATTTTTTGATCATCGCTAATTAGTGTGTGATTAAAAAAAACGGAAACAATTTGCGTTAGTTATGATAGTGATGCGGGTTTTTTTTTTTTTTTTTTGATCACAAAAATTTGAATCAAGATTAATTGAAAAGTCATGATTAACATTATTTTTAAACGAGTGGATAATTGGAATCTTTTGAAGAGATGTGATGATTGGAGAATGTAATGAGTTTAAATAAGTTTGAGGGAAGCAAATTAAAAGAAGATGAATTATTTACTAAAATGGAGCAGTTGGCAACTAATTCAAAATGAGAAAAGCTTCTGAAACATTAAGCTTTTTAATTGATGAGTATTTTTTATCAAATTTTATGTTTAAAATGATTTCAATCTTTTACATTTCTCATAAATTGTTTACAAGAGTCTCCTTGTAAAGCTTTTGTTAATGTAAAATATATGGACAAGTTTGTTGAGGAAGGGATTTTCTGATTAAGTGTATTTACCCTGTCTCTTGAATAATTTATAATTTAAAAAATAATAATAATGACAAAAAGAAAAAGAAGACTGAGGGATTGGTAATAAAATAACTAAAGGGTTGATTTTTAAATTAAAACTATTCTTAATAGATAATATAAATCTTTTATAGAACTTCATTGAAATTGGATTTTTTTTTCTTTTAAAATGCTTAAAAATGTAAAATTTAAAGGAAATTGAAAATCCTTGTAGGTTAAAATTTTATTTATCTTTATTCAGCAGTAAAGCATATTTTGTAGAATGATTTTCCAATTTTATTTCACTTCCAAATAGCATAATTGAGCAATGTTGAAATCAGTTCAGACTTTATATTGAATGATGAAAAATTATTAAAAAAAAAACAACAAACAAACCAGACTTGTCGTTTCATTTTCCAGTGATTGGTACATAATTAATAAATTTTATGCAAAAAAAAGCACGCACAAGTGCTTTATGTTTTTAAAATCCAGGGGTGGGGGGTATGCTCAAAAAGGCCTTTTTTCCCTTTTTTTGGTCTGTGCTACACAACATTGAAGTATATTTTCTTTATTTTGATTTAATGTTAAAAGCATTGCTTGATGTTAATCCTTAGTATAATTTTGCTTTTAAATTATTTGTATAAATATGTACATATCATTTTACTTCTACACAATGAATTTCACTTTATGTTTGCTTGTTTTGTTGTAGAAAACACATTTTCGTTTTCCTGAAATTGCTCTAATTAAATTTTAAAACAGAATTTTAGTTATTATGACATTTAAATTATGACATTTATATACTATTGTTTGTTAACTGAAGTTAATACTTATCTTCACAAACCTAGGTGTTTTTTGAAAATTTTTTGAATCAAACTATTTTTGACATGAGATGAATCAAAACTATATTTTTGAGCAAAATATTCTCTCTTTGGTTAAAAATTTTTCTGCTTTGTATGTGTTTTAGATATGTACTGTACTATTCTTGTGTAAATATAAAATAAAATTTGAATTTCAACTTCTTGTTGCCTTCTTCTTCTAGCTAATCCTCATTGAACCATTTAAAATGGTCTTCCCATGTCTAAGCATTATTTTCGGGCTGATATACACTAGAATTTTTTAAGTGAGCATTGTTCTAAATAGTTAGTTTGTTTCATGGGGCTGCATTTAGCTTCTTACCATTTGCAGACCTTGTGCATTCCCCAAGACCGGCATCCACTCTTTCATGTGGCACCACCATCGGCAGAATGCCATTTCCACGAGAATTTTGACGCCCAGTTTCCCCACTAGATGGCGGCACCTGGCCTCTATTTGATGCGAAACTGCACGAAGAATTTGATTTTGCCAAGAGATACTATAAGCCAAACAAGTACTCGAGGGATCTTTTACATACCGCATAATCATACGACATGGACGCTGTCGATTTTCTGCATCATGAAAATCCACCACCTGGAGTCGGGTTTGATCCCGTATCTTTAGGCGTGAGATTGTCCTAAATAGCTGATACATAATTTAATCACAGAAATTGTGTCAGCTCGTTTTCACTGGTGTTATACAGGGTGTCCACTCCTATCGTGGACCAATAGCTAATTTCTAAACCGTTAGAGATACGCATATAGTTCATTTAGGAAAAAATCTCCAAATTACGAAAGGAATTTTGGGTCTGTTCAATGTTTTTCAAAAAATCAAATTTTGAAAGAGTTACGAAATTTAAATTTTTATACAGCCCCCCAGTCCTATCAATCATATTTAGTAAAACATTCTTGACATTGTAACGTTTAAAACTAAAAAAAATCACTCTTCTACCACAAAAATTGACCGAGTTATGACGTTTTGAAAAATCAAGATTTTGCATTATCTCATGACGTCATCGAGAGATCACTAAAGGGACCGTATGCGACATCCTTCAAAATCTTGATTTTTCAAAACGTCATAACTCTGTCAATTTTTATGGTAGAACAGTGATTTTTTTTTAGTTTTAAATGTTACAGTGTCAAGAATGTTTTACTAAATATGATTGATAGGACTGGGGGGCTGTATAAAAATTTAAATTTCGTAACTCTTTCAAAATTTGATTTTTTGAAAAACATTGAACAGACCCAAAATTCCTTTCGTAATTTGGAGATTTTTTCCTAAATGAACTATATGCGTATCTCTAACGGTTTAGAAATTAGCTATTGGTCCACGATAGGAGTGGACACCCTGTATGATGAAGAAAATATCGCAACTCGTGATCAAAAAATGTGCATAAAATGTAGAGACGTCGATGACAACACATCGATATTAGAAATTAACAGGGGCGAATACAAGAGAGGGGCGATCGCCCCTCCCTTGAGGGACTCTTCTCCAGCAGTTTTTCGACTTTGAAGCTCAAAAAAAAAAAAAAAGGCAATTCTAGACGATCTTCGATAATACTATGAGAAGTGGTTCGGATTCGGGGCTCTGATCTGGATTTTTTTCGAAATTGAAGACCGAAACATTTGTAGTAAATATGTGGTGAAAAAAAGGGGGCAAGTAGAAAAAAAGAACAATCGCCCCTCCCTTGGAACGTTTCTAGATCCTCTCTTGGAAATTAAAACATCGACGATGTTGATACATCGACCAAAAAAGTCGATGTTTTCAAAACATCGATCTTTTTTTACATATATTACTTGCAATTTGAATGTACAGTAATATCTTATCACCCTGCGCTCGTTATACCGCTCAATCGGATCTATTGCGTTTTGAATTTGTCTCCTGAGAAAAAAAAAAAAAAATCGACCGTTAGACATTAATGGCAATTGTAGAAAACTTTCTCCAGTGAGATACAGTCAAAACTTTCTATCTCGAATTTCACGGGACAGAAGAAAAATTCGAGATACGGATGTTTCGAGATAAAATTTAAAAAAATAAGTAATTGGAACAAAGTTAAATCCTTATAATAGATTGATATTGTTGAATATTTTACTGTACGACATGTTATGAGTCCTCGTTTTACTAATAGTGATTACAATATCGGTAGCAAGTGAATGCATATCTTTAAATACGAACATAGTCTTTGAATGATTGTGCAAAAGATGATTTTTGTCTCTAAGTTATACTACTGATAAAGGTGGATGGACAGGGGTGCCCACAGGGGGGGGGGATTATGGCGCAAGTTGCGCCATCAAAATTTTTGCGGGGGAATTTTTTAACCTAATTTATTTATTTATTTAAAGTTTTAATGAAATATTTTTTTTTAATTTAAATATTTTCCTGATTTTTTAAAAATTTAAATTATTCATCAATTATTTTTTTTAATTTAAATTATGTCTTGTTTTTCTTTATTATTATTTATTTATTTATTTTGCGTGTGTGTGTGCTTGGAATGTCTAAGAGAGAAAAAAGCGATTCTATTCTGCGCATAATTAATACTTTTAAAAAATTAATAATATGTTAAAAAAATATTAGTTATAATTTTTAAAAAATAATGTTAAAAAAATAAATAATATTTAAAGAATAATAATATTTTAAAAAATAAATTTTTGAAAAAATAAATAAAATAAAAAAGAGGTAAAAATAAAAAGCACAAGAGGGTTGTGAAAAATTGGGGGGAGGGGGGGGGAGAATTTGCGCCATTGAGCTTGGGGGGGGGGGGGATGGGCACCCCTGTGGATGGAGATGAAATTCAAAAATGTGAGTCGTGAAAATTCGAGATATAGAGGTTCTAGGGAAAAATCATTCGAGATAAGCATGAGAAAAAACATTAAATTTATGCTGTAAAAGCAGGGACATTGAAAAATTTCGACACAGAGAGGTTTTCGAGATAAACAGGTTCGACTGTGTTGCAATTAATGATTAGCAATGTAGCATGTTTTATCTTTACTTTTTATGAAACTTTTTGTCCTGAAATGTAAAGCATGAACATGAAGAAAAAAATATTTTTGCAAAAAAATTAAAAAAAAAAACGTGTACGCGAAACAATGGTGTTTAAAAACCATCGACTGTAAATTATCGGTGGTAATTAGAGAAAACTTTTTCCAGTGAGATATATTCTGAAACTACTGGTTTAAATGAATCTTATATTTTTATAAAAAAATTTGTACTGAAATATAAAGCATGGGTATCGAGAAAAAGACATTGAGCACAAAACAACAGTGATTTAAAAAGCGATTGTCAAACATCAATAGTAACAAAAAAAAAAAAAACTTTCTTTCCCTAGTGAGATAGATACTGTAACAACTGATAAACGATGTAACTTTTTAGTAATATTTTTATGAAACTATTTTGCTAAAATATAAAACAATGCCATCAAAAAGAAAAATAAAAAATAATTAGAAGAACGGCGATAGTAAATCAGCAATGTGCGGAAATAATCAGGCGCAAAACATTCATAATACTAATTGAAAAACTTTTGACAGTGAGATTAATATTGCAACTAATGATTAACGATGCTATTACTGCATATTTTTGTAAAACTTTTTTTGCAGAAATGTAATACATGGACATCAAACTCAAAACATCGATGTTGCCAAAACAGCGACATCGATGTCGTACCTCTACTAAAGTGCATTAGAAGAAAGAGAGAGATGAGATAAATACGTGAGAAATTCCCCGAAGTCCGAGAAAAAGACCTTATCCTTCAAAAATAAGCCAAATTGTCGCAAAAAAAAAAAAAACCGCAGAACTTTATTTGGAATTTTTTTGTTCTACTAAGGCAGTTTGAATATAGTTTATAGCACGTAAAAAATCATATTTTTCTACTGTGATGAAAGTTAAAAGGTTGTTGTAAGGAGTTTTTGGCTCAAGAATAGGAAACTTAAATGGAAATTTCTTCTAAAGAGAGCGAGGGAGAGAACAAAATGGGTTTTGAAACATAGAACTTTTTTTGCACATTTTCGATACAGTACCATTTGAACGACATAAGTTCTTCACCCTTCATCTCTAACTTTTAATGTGCGAAGAATAAAGGGCAGGGGAGCTTTTTTTCACGTATTAATGCATCCATGTAGAATTTTACGAAAAAAAAAATGCTTTGAAATTTAAATAGGAAATACATTTGATTAAATTGTTTTAAAATGCGTTAGTATGAAATAATTTTCTTCATAATTTATGAGAATCGGCTTAAAAAGTATCGCCATTTTTCTTTTAAAAAATCAGGGCCCCCGCAAAAAAAGCCTTGCAGGGCCCCGCAGAAACTGGGACCGCCTGAAATCACCAAATCAGTTCCTCCAAAATTTGGTCTGCTTTCTGAATACATGTTTTTTCCTCCTTACATTTAACATTATAAATTTCTAAACTCTACATGTCAAGCAAAATAATAGTAATTACGGAAACAACTAAAATATTTGATGAAACAAAATTTAAAAAAAAAAGTTTTTTCTTCTTGGTGTGTATTTTGCTCATAAAACTAGTTTTAGAGGGTTAATGGCGTTTTCGTATACAGTCGACGCTCGATATAACGACCGTCTCCGTCCTACAGAAAATGGTCTTTATAACGAGTGGTCGCTATAAGAAGTGGAACATAGAGTACATTGGGATACAGTTGGGGGTTTTCTCACCGGTCGTTATATTTTAGGATGGTCTTTATAACGTGTGGTCGTTATAACGAGCGTCGACTGTATTATTTAAAACGAATTATATTTTTTAACCATTTTCAATCATTCTGAAATTGATCTTGCAGCTCATAGAATTTCAAACACTGTCGGCCCCGTTTAAACGAATAATGTCGGCTCCAAGAAATATTATTCGATTAAACGGGGTATTCGATTAAGCGGGGATCTTTAACATTGTCTATGACATCGGTTCCGAGATATTTCATTCGTATAAGCGGGGTATTCGTTTATCCGTTACCCGATTAAGCGGGGACGACAGTACAACATTTGCAGATGCTTTGATTTAAAATAAATTTCGGTACGAATCAAGATTAAATATTTATTATTATTTTTTTTAAGCGATCATGACCTAATTATTTTATCAAACGATTGCGAAAAACTAAAGCAAATTGAATGCCTTTAAAAATCATGCTTATGAAATGTATGTTTTGATATTCAATTTCTTTTTTACTATTAGTATGGTTATCAAAAGATTTCAAGCAATGTTTAAATTTAAACCTTTGAACCGGAGGCCTTGAGACTAGTTGAACGCGTAATTAAAAGCTACTTATATGGCTGATAATGAAATACTAAATACTTCCTCGTGTATTTGCGTCGTAGTCAACATTTTGCAGATTTAAAGAGCTGAACGGCGGTAAGAATTTTAAAACATTGCTTTAAAGTTTTATATGTCTCACAACCATTAGAGTGTAAAGAAACTTTTTTTAGGAACTTCCGAAATATTACAGTTAAATATTATCATTTCAGTTAATGTTTGTAAGGAAATACTTTCGGAATAAATACTGAAATATTAAACAAATTTCTAGTACTATTGAGTCGTAGTCAGCTTTTTGCAGATTTAAAGAAGGACGGAAAGAGTCAAAGAATAGTATTTCTTTTTTTTTTTTTTGTCTCTAACAACTAAGGATTAATAAAATTAATTTTTAATGAAGTTTCAAAGTATTAAAGATAAATATTATCATTTCAGTTTTAATAAATGCATGTATTTACAAAGAAATACTATCGGAATGTATGACCGATAATGAATATACTTCCTTGTTTTATTGTGTCATAGTCAGCTTTTTTAAATATACAGAACGACGGGAAATAATTGAGACCATTGCTTTTATGTTTCATGTCTCTCTCAACAACTACGGATTAATACGAAATTACTTTTTAATTAGATTCCAAACAGCTCAAAATTATTTATAAAAATATACTTGTTTATAAATAAATACTTTTTGAATGTATGGCTATAATCAGGGGTGCCCATCCCCCCCCCCCAAGCTCAATGGCACAACCCCCCCTCCCCCAAAATTTTTCACAACATTATTGTACTTGCTATTTTCATCCCTCTTCGCTTTTATTCATTTTTTAAATATCATTTATTTATTTTTTAAATATCATTTATTTATTTTTTAAATATTCTTATTTTTTTTATATCATTTATTTATTTTTTAAATATTCTTATTTTTTTAATATCATTTTAATATTATTTATTTATTTTTTAAAATATTTTTATTAATTTTTTAAAAATATTTTTATTAATTTTTTTAAATAAAACTATTTTTTTTTTTTATATAAGGTAAATCGGGGGAAGATGCCACAGTTAAGGAATTTTCGATGATTACAGTTTAAATTTCAATAACAAGTCCATGTAAACAAATACACTTTATTTTTCAACAATTTAGTTAATCATAAATACCAGTGAATACTCTTCAAAGTATAAAATTTAGTCAGAATTTAATGTTGAAAAAAGTCATTTATTTGTGGCATCTTCCCCATATGTACGGGGAAGATGCCACCTGTTATGAGGAAAGATGCCATAACACCCCAATAAATAAAAAATTAAGACCAACATTAAAAACTTAAGTGTGAACATAATAACAAAAGAAAACAAATTGAAATTTAGTCATATTTGATTTGAAAAAAATAATAGCAGCACAAATTTGAATGACAGCCTACACAAAATTTCACTCAATGCAAATGATCATCATTGCAATCTTCATGCAACCATTTGTTGCATTCGATGAACTGAATCCAGTCACACTTGGGACCTTTATTAGCATAAAAATCCCCTGTTATCATCATTCACCCGTCATCACTTGAATGTAGAGTAATTTTTTCACGTGAGGATGACTAGCTGACATGTTGTCTCGTTTTCTTTTGTGTTTTCGAAGGTTTCTTGGAATGCGTTTTTTATGCGTCACTTCAAAGTTCTACATGGAATTCTATAAATCTTTGCTGCAGCTCACATAGTGTTTCGTGAATTTCTTACATCTTCTACAGTTTGCAGCAAATTTGATTCGGACCAAGAAGAGTGTTAAGCTTCTTGTTTTCAGACATTGTCTAAATGGTAATAAAATGAGAGTTCTATTTTTTAAAAGTCATAATGCCTAAAACGAAAGCATAAGAAAATAAGTAAGTGACTTATTTTCTATTTTACACGATACTATTTAGTGCTATAAACAAAAAATAAATAAATTTAGTTTATTTCACCTATTTTTGAACCATGTGGCGTCTTCCCCCAAGTATATGGGGAAGATGCCACAGACGCTTATTTCCTTATTGCCAAGGCCGTAGCCAGCGGGGGGGGGGGGGTCAGGGGGTCAGAACCCCCCCCCCCGAAATTTTCAAACCTCAAAAGTTTTTAAAAAGTATTCAACTAAAAAAGAAGAAAAAAAAAAGGAAATTTCAAGGTTTGATGGTCGGAGGTCCCCCCCCCCCCCCGAAGTTGTGACGGGTCTGAGGTTTTTGATGATATAAAGAAAAATTAGAATAATAAAAATAAAAAAAATCCTTTGAATAAACTTGAATAGAAGTCATTCCATGTCAAATGTACGAGGCGTCCCCACTCGACCCCCTCCGATTTTGATGAAATTTTTTTTGGATGTATGTATAAGACTTGCATGAAACCATACCGAATTATAGCTCCATAAGCCTTATGGTTCAGCCAGTAAAAATTATTTTAGAAAGGCCTCTTTTTCGTGTCTTGAAAGAACTGTCCAAATCGTCAAGTTTATGCTTTTATTGCTCGCGACCTAAGACGATTATCAGACTCAAATTTGGTGATTCTGATCACTGTTTAGGGTAGAATAGCCTACTTGTGTAACAGAAGCTCCATGCACTGTAGATTTTTTGCAATTTGCTGCCAAAGTTGGTGAAAAATCGTATTTTGGCAAATTTTGACCATACCTTATCAGCTTGTATCTGCTGAGAGAATGACTTTCTGAAGCTAATTCTTTCCTCGTTTGTAGCCTGATAGTTCGTCCGAAAAGTGTGCTAGTGGCATCTCGATAGCTCAAATAATTGCTGAATTATGCGAGTTGAAATTCCAGTCAAATTTCTTTTTTCTCAATTTTGTATCAATTTCAAAGGGCAATATCTCGCAAGGGTCATCTTAAATTTCAATTTTCTTTACATCATTGGAAAGAACACACTTTTCTTAACTAAAAAACGTTATATTTATTTTTGAGACAAACCAGTTTCAAGGGGATATTGCAGATCAAAAATGTGTACGTCATTCAACGTGAAATCAAAAGACATTAGACCTCAAAAGTTGATGTCAATTTGTTCTATTATTATTTGCAGGAGCTATTGTACTTATGTTCTGATGAAAAAACCCTTTTTTAGATATTTTTGAACTTAAGTGTTTGAGTGCGCATTCATAAAAACTCAAGAAAAAGCAAAAAAAAAAGTTTCGTTTTTAACAAAAATAATTATTTTCTTATCGCTGCTATAAGAGCTTGAGTCTCTCTATGTGTTATTTTTAAGCTCTTGAAACAGAATTTCGGATGATATGTCACTAGGCAAGGTTATAGGTCATTAATGTTTCAAGGTCATAAAAAGCATTTTCTCATTTTTCATCATTTTTGTTTATGGACAAATTGCAATCACAGGCTGAAAGACACATCCTCGGCAGTATAAAGAATGGATTTTCAATTACTACTTATCATATGTTCAATTACTATTGTTATCATTTATTTACACGGTGGAAATAATTGCAATATTCAACTCTATCGAAAACTTTCGTTATCGCTTTTTAGAAAAATAGCTCTGCAGTCCTATTATACATATTTTTTATCACGTACACACCATATTAACTGTTTAATTTATTATTTATCTCTTTTATTAATTGTTTTTATTTTTATTTTTTTTGAAAAAGGAAACTGCTTTTTATGAATTTAAAATATTAATGACACCTTGCCAAGTGACATATTATCCGAAATTCTGTTTCAAGAGCTTAAAAATAATACATTGGAAAAGACTCAGACTCTTATAGCAGCGATAAGAAGATAATTATTTCTGTTAAAAACGAAACTTTATTTTTTTCCATTTTTTTGAGTTTTTACGGATGCGCACACAAAAACTAAAGTTCGAAAATATCTAAAAAAGGTTTTTTTTATCAGAACATAACAACAATAGCTCCTTTAAATTTTAATAGAACAAATTGACATCAACTTTTGAGGTCAATGCCTTTTTTTCTTTAATTTCACGTTGAATGACGTACACATTTTTGATCTGCAATATCCCCTTGAAACTGGTTTGTCTCAAAAATAAAAATAACGTTTTTTAGTTAAGAAAAGTGTGTTCTTTCCAATGATGTAAAGAAAATTGAAATTCAAGATGACCCTTGCGAGATATTGCCCTTTGAAATTGAGACAAAATTGAGAAAAAAGAAATTGACTGGAATTTCAACTCGCATAATTCAGCAATTATTTGAGCTATCGAGATGCCACTTGCACACCTTTCGGACGAACTATCATGTTACAAACGAGGAAAGAATTAGCTTCAGAAAGTCATTCTCTCAGCAGATACAAGCTGATAACGTGTGGTCAAATTTGCCAAAATACGATTTTTTACCAACTTTGGCAGCAAACTGCAAAAAATCTACAGTGCGTGGAGCTTCTGTTACACAAGTAGGCTATTCTACTATAAACAGTGATCAGAATCACCAAATTTGAGCCTGATAATCGTCTTAGATCGCGAGCAATAAAAGCACAAACTTGACGATTTGGTCATTTTTTTCAAGACACGAAAAGGAGGCCTTTTTTCCATAATTTTTATTGGCTAAACCATAAGGCTTATAGAGCTATAATTTGGTATGGTTTCATGCAAGTTTTATATGTACATCCAAAAAAATTTTCATTAAAATCGGAGGGGGTCGAGTGGGGATTTTCTCGAAGTTTGGGACACTTGACATGGAATGACCCATAGTTCTGCGCACTATTTCGCCAAAAGAGTTTTTTTCTATCTTTTCAACTTAAAACTTAAATTATTCCGTCTCTCCTGCTGGTCTATAATCTTTAACGGGATAACAAAATTTATGGCACTTGTCGTTGAGATTTATTTATCATGAAAAGAGACCGAAGATCCTCTCCTTTACGCCACAAAACAAGTGTGGTCCCCTTGGGCCCAGAGCCTGTTGCTGGTCGTCACATTTGTATTTGTATTTGTATTTTGGGCTTACTGCGGACAAATTAGCAAAAAGTAAAAGATTTTTTAAAAACTTCTATCTCTTAACACATTGATCACAGTAAAAACAGATACAGATGTTTAAATCAGTTATTATTATTATCAATGGAGAGGTGATGAGTTAACGAAAATGCATTCTTTGTTGAAGTGTTTTGTACTATATTTCTCGACCCCTATAGCACATAGCAATTTATCGTCGCACTCCTTTATGTTCCTTCCTTCGGTCCCACGGATCCCACGTCACCAAGTCGCAGAGAAGGTCACCAAGTCGCAGAGTTTCTTTAATTATCTTTTCTTCAATTTTTCAAACATGATGTCGTCATAAATTCTGATAAATTTATTTGAAAAATAATGCAGGAGAGGAGAAAGACTCCTTTCCTTCTTCCCAAAAGCCTATTGATTAACATCTTGTCCATTACCTCAACTTCGCTCTCCTTCCTGTTAGTCCAACATACTCCCAATCATAGGTGGCTGGTGCAGAAGTTTGTGAGGAGCTTAGGGCAGCACCCTAAAGTTGTTGTTTTTTCTGTAAAATTTGCCTATATTATTGGATTTTAACAAATGACAATATTGGCGATTTGTGCTTCCTACAAATATTTGTATTGTTTTCAACTTTTCGCAGATTTAAAGAAAGAAAGTATCCATTGATAATGATTTTTTAGTTTTATGAATCTCATCTCACATTAAGTTACAGAAATTAATTATTAAAGAAATCCCAAACAATACATGTTTTTAAATCATCAGTTATTTAAATAATTTAAGTAACTTGTTTGCATTATTTCTGAGGAATTATTTGCGGAAGTAAAAAGTCGTAATCTTCAATACTGCTCCGATCTAATATAATCCGACACCATTTTGATTTTTGGAGTTTAATTCTGCATTCCAAAAATAAATTCTACAGTCTAATTTCCTTTTGTTTGAGGAGTGAATCAGTTCAAACTGACATAACTACCTGCAATAATGCAAATAATAAGATTTATTGTTTTTAAAGTTTTGCTGAAGTACATTTGACGCTGATTTTAAATACGAAAGACATTCTTGGTAAAATTCCATACAATTTAATTTTAAAATATACACTGCTTTACCTCATTCATGCCTGACATTTTTTTCCAAAGAAATTTTGTATACTGGTTACAAACAGTGTTTAAGGGACAGGAAAAATAATAAAAAAATATCATGTAAAAATAATATTTTTATTAAGGAAAGAAAAATCATCCTTTAAGAGCAAGAATCTGAGAGAGTGTCACGCCTGTGATTTATGACCTCTCAGATTTTTTCCAAAAAATTACCAAATGTTTATTATCTTATTGAAAGACCAAATCCAGAATGTTTTGCTCTGAAGTTGAGTTGTTTAGTTTTTATGGACCCCTAAAGTTGAAGGTGCGGCATCAAAAATTAAGCGGACTTTCAAGACATGGAAGTTGCTGTGAGCCAAAACTCTTACCAGGAACTGTTTAACTCCAATTTTCTTTTTGTATATGGAATATAGAAGGTTGAAACTTTACAAAATGAGTGTTAAGTTTGAGGTAAGTTGTTGTCGTAAGGTCAGTGAAGGCCCTCAAAACAAGGCATTTTTGACGTTTTTTAGCGTTTTTGAGGTCCAAAAACAGCTTGTACATTTCAGTTGGCACGGCAAAAGTAGTTTCGTTTGAAAGACCAGTGTAAGCACTTTAAAATAATGTATAAATAACCGAGGAAAGTTCAACGTGCTTTTAGTTGCGTAAGGCCGAAATATGAAAAATGTCATATTTTAGCGATATTCAAACGGTCATAACTTCCTCTGCCAACAACATATTGAAATATTTTTTTTGCCAATGTCATACTCTATTCTTTGTCTTAACAGAACAGTTGAGTCCTTTGAGGCGAAATGTGAAAATTTTTTTTACAAAAAATTTATTTTTTCCTGTGTATTTTTTGTAAAAAAAAATTTCACATTTCGCCTCAAAGAACTCAACTGTTCTGTTAAGACAAAGAATAGAGTATGACATTGGCAAAGAAAATATTTCAATATGTTGTTGGCAGAGGAAGTTATGACCGTTTGAATATCGGTAAAATATGACATTTTTCATATTTCGGCCTTACGCAACTAAAAGTACGTTAAACTTTCCTCGGCTATTTATACATTATTTTAAAGTGCTTACACTGGTCTTTCAAACGATACCACTTTTGCCGTGCCAACTGAAATGTACAAGCTGTTTTTGGACCTCAAAAACGCTAAAAAACGTCAAAAATGCCTTGTTTTGAGGGCCTTCACTGACCTTACGGCAACAACTTACCACAAATTTAACATTCATTTTGTAAAGTTTCAACCTTCTATATTCCATATACAAAAAGAAAATTGGAGTTCAACCGTTTCTGTTAAGAGTTTTGGCTCACAGCAACTTCCATGTCTTGAAAATCCGCTTAATTTTTGATGCCGCACTTTCAACTTTAGGGATCCATAAAAACTAAACAACTCAACTTTAGAGCAAAACATTCTGGATTTGGTCTTTCAATAAGATAATAAACATTTGGTAATTTTTGGGAGAAAATCTGAGAGGTCATGAATCACCCCATAATGCTAGGCGTGACGGTTTCTCAGATTCTTGCTCTTAAAAGTTACAATAGACCCCAGAGGGTACATACTTTTTTTTTACTAAAATTTTTTACTGCCTACGATATAATATTTAAAAAGACATTTTATAAGAAGAAATAAAATCAGCAATGAACATAAAGTGGGAAGCTGGGAATAACTTTGAAAACTTAGCTTTTTTCTAGAGATTGTGAACGATGTCATTTTTGATTAAAGATCATATTTTAACTGCTACAGAACACACTTTACAATGGTTTTATGCTGCAATCTGTTAATATCGGATTGAAACAATACCAAGGTACTAATTGAACACTATTATTTGGTTGAAATGTTCATTTTGGGGAAATTCAGACCCTTTTTTGGACCGTCCCTAAAAAGGGACGCAAGGCATTAATGGGTTAAGAACTGTGATTTACAACTGTGCTTTTCAGCTAGTTCACAAATCATAGGCGACTTCTTTGGAGGATGGGAGGGAGAGCGGGCAATTGCCCTTTCACTTTTAAAAGTAAAGGGGTTTTGCCCTTTCACTTTTTCAAAGTGTCGGCCACCTTGTCTAGTGATCAGAGACGTCTGACGGTGATGCGGTGGCCCCCGGGTTCGAATCCCGGCTTGGGCATGGACCTACTTTCTCTCTCCCCTGTCATTGTCCTTTCAGTGTATAAAAGTGCGGTATATGAATGGATGCCTATCCTATAAACGGGTCCTTATGGCATGCGTGTTGAGCTAAAACGGTCTTCCACCTTAATGGTGCTCGTAAAAACGGAAGCTGTACCTATCCTGCCTTAAATCGAGTAGATTTCATCTACTCAGGTTCGGACACCCTAGTGGTATTTGAACAACAACAACAACAACAACAGCTCTTCAAAGTTTCAAAATAAACAATAGATCGAAAACCCATAAAATTGATTAGTTCACGTGATGTTGGAACAAAAAATTTATTTAATAAGTGTGTTTTACGTTTCTCTTGTTATTATTGAATAAAAACAAAAATGGAACTTCGAATCGGTTGAATGGAATTTTACTGTGATCACCTCTCTAGATTTTTGAGGCTGTGTCCGGAATATTTTATAGAAAGTCATTTAATTAATAATGATATTAAAAGTTAACTGTTCAATTTCGGTAAGAAAATTCAACTTCAGGGTTCCCTCCCTAACCTGACCCCCTACCCCATCAGTAACTTTGATTCCAAACGTTTTTGGTACAGCAGCCGCCTATGTCACATATTAATCACAAGTGAAAATATCCTTTCTATGAGTGCATTTCATTTCATTTCACACTTCCAGGGTCCCCCGTACCTACCACAGCTTCGTGGTTTAACCGGGGATAGGGCCCTGAAGAGCGCTCTGTTCTTAATTTTGAACCAGAACCTAGGGTCGAGCAAACCCTTGGCCCAGCACCCCCAGAGGTATCGTTTCACTTGGAGGACTTTGTGACCACGACATTTTTAACGCCTCCCAGCCACCATTAATCAAGACGGTGGATCTTTGATCGGCTGTAATCGAACCCGGGTCCCTCCGGACACGAGTCCGATGCCTTACCGATCGGGCCTATGAGTGCATTAGGCCCGTGCTGACTTAAAATATCTGTTAAATAAATATGCATGATTTAAATTATTGGTACTCATGTATTATGCAGCATGTAAAAAATGTAGGGCTGTAACCAGACTAGATTGCTGCGGGGAGGGTTTTACGAATACATTTTTGGGGAAATCTATATGATAGATAAAATTTGATTTGATGATCTATATTCTATTGCTTTTTGTTACAGTAGATGCTTAAGGGACACTAACATAAAAAATAAAATAAGGTATCGTTCCAATGAAGAAAAAAATTATGATGTGTACAAAGCATCTTCGTCCCTGTAAAAAGGTGTATCAAATTATGTTTGCAAAAACTGCAAAAAATATAAATACTGCAGACAAATTAATTAATTGTTCCATCATTCAAAAACAATAATTTCATTTTTCAAGTGAAATTGAAAAGTAAATCAGAAAATTAAAAAATAAAACAGTAATAATATTATTTTTCAATAAAAAAGGACATCAAAAAGAATTTTTTGAAATAGTTTTGAAAAATTTCAGAGGGGGTTGAGCCCTAAAAACCGACCCCTTAAATACAGCCCTCAAAAGATGCCATGGTCATTCCTTTGGCTTTGAATGCTCTTGGCAAAATTCAATTCAGCTTGAAGTTTCGCGTCGAAGGCAACCAAGAAACATCATGACCATAGGCACCTGAGAAGAGTTACAGAAGTGCACATGATGAATGTTTTGCATAGTTCCGTGTTTGACAAAGAAGGCTCTAAAAAAGCATTGCGACGGGCCGCCAGTTTTGCAAGTCATTAGAATAGAAATGAAACTAGTGGTTAGTACGAAACTTTTAAATGTGAAATTAATGTAACGGAAATCAAACTATACGCGTTTTAATACGTTTAAACAACATTTGAAGCAAAATGATGCTGGAAGTAAAACGCATTAAACGAGAGTAGTAAATAAAACGAAATATTTTTTTTTCTCAGTTCAGCTTCTTTTAATCAAATATCAGCTGATTTTGTAAAAGAGACTAAAATGCGCAAAATAAACACTTTCTTTCCAATTTTCTTCATGAGCTGAAATCGAAGGAGAAATCGTTTCTGCTGACAAACTTAGTTCCAGAAATGTTTTCTTTTTTTTCTTATTTTTTTTGAAAACTTTCATGTTTTTGGGCAAACCAACGTGATACGAACTCCATTGGCAAAAATTTTGCAAACACCAACTACGTATTTTGAGGTTACAATGAACTCCTTTTCAGTACTAGAAATTTTCGATCTTATTATTTATAGGGATGAGTCGTTCGTGAAAGAACGGGTCTAAAAAAGACCAACTTCTCAAATTGAACGGTGCTGTACGATTTCCTAAAAAATAAGCGGCCGTTCCTTTGAAAGTTATTTTATAGTTCTTTCTCTCTTTTATTGAGGTACTAGCTTATTACTCGGCGTTGCCCGGGTGCTTATTAAAAATGCTCACGAAAATTAGAATTAAATATCTGTTGGAACCTCTAATCTGTTTGCATCATACGATATTTGTGCTAATGTTCCAAGGTAATTAGAATATGAGTTATAATTGTTTGTAACTTATTTCATAATAGAATGAAATAGTTGTGCCTTAAATTGATAATTCACTGTTAATCGTTATCTTTGTTGGACTATACTCATACTCAAATGTGTTAAATTTTATCAATTCGTATGCTTAAAGGCTTATCTCATTTAATCTATCTATTCAAAATTGAAACAAAATGACCATTTTGGAACAAAAAATTTGAATTCTGAGCTTTTTGGATTTTTTAAAATTTCAAACCCCGCCTATATGAATTCTAGTGCATCAAGAAACCTGTGTGCCAAGATGATGAAAATCTGACGAAAACTGGATTTGTATAAGGAACAAACCTACAAAAATACAAACATACATACATCCATTTTTAATAAATAGATGCCAAATTGCTATAAGTTTCCTCTTTAGATCTCAGTTCTCGGGTGGTTCCTTTTCCTTTGCAGTCTGACAACGTCTCGCGTCCCGGTGCTAAAAATCTCCTCGGACCTGTTCATCGATCCAAGGGTGCCCACAGGGAGGATTTTGGCCCAAGTTGCGCCAGCAAAATCGGGAGGGGGGGAATTTTAAAAACTAATTTATTTATTTATTTAAATTATTTATTAATTTTTTTTTTAAATTTAAATTATTTCTTTTTTCATTTTATTATGAATTTACTCATTTTTTTCGTGTGTGTGTGTGGGTGTGCTTGGAATGTCTGGAAGAGAAAAAAAGCGATAATATTCTGCCCATAATTAGTACTTTTGAAAAGTTAATATATAAAATATAACAGTTATAATTTAAAAAAATATATATTTAAAAAATAAATAAAATAAAAAAGAGGAGTAAAAATAAAAATAAAAAGCACAAGAGGGTTGTGATTTGGGAGGGGGGGGGGGGATTTGCGCCATTGAGTTTGGGGGGATGGGCCTCCCCTGCATCGGTTCCTGTTCTTTTCCCATGCAGGACAAGATGGCGCATCGAGAAGTTATTAGCAACAGTCCTACTGCACGGGGGACTGTTGCTGACAGACCATGCAGGACTCGGTGGCGATAGAGCACACACACACTCCTATATCGTAATTCGTCATTGAGAAAAACATAATTTTAATATTCAAGATGTCAAAACTCAAATTCATTTTTTTTCCTTTCTTTCTTTCTCTCTTTTATTATTATTTTTTTTTTTTTGACTTAACTCCGATTTCGAATTGTTCCGTATGCGGTGTTATCTTGTTTAAATTTCTTATTTATTTATTTTTTAATGTAATTTGACATAACTTTCATTTCATTCAAAACATTTTTTTTCACTTGTGATGTGCCCATACTATATTTGGAAGTAAGATATTTTTACATGATGCACTATTTCATGTAAGTTCATGTCATGTTTCATTTATTATGCTAAAAATTATGTGTACCACTGAAAATGATTCAGACGTTACGTGATTTTAATTTAATTATATATATGAATAAAATTAAATTTTCCTATATTGTACCATGCTGGAATCAAACCACGAAATGGGAAACAGGTGTATGTCACTCAGTCACCAAGAAATATCTTACAAAATATGCATCCAAAACTAAACAAAATACTTTTATTAACTGTTTATTGACACATTTTTTCTTTCTGTTAGGTAATTTTGTTTACTTTTCCTTGAAAGAACATTACTGATTCGATGAAATACTCTCAAGGAACTTAAGTATCCACCGCAAAGAGGTCACTGGCACCTTTTTAAAATGAACGAGCTCGTTTAAATGAACAAGTGGAACTTACGGGTTAAAAAAATTAACGATGCGATGCTCCGATGAACATTTGATTAAAAAGACCGACATTACCCATCTCTAGACCCACTACGGCTTTGTGTTCAGAAGCTTACTTTTTTTTTCATCATAAGTTGTTCCCCCTCTTTTAGGAGACTTAATTTTTAGGCCATGAGCAATGAAACATTTGAAAAATAGGTAACAATTTTCAAAATGGCGGGGTTTTTTTATTTTTTTGTCGTGGTTGTTACTATAACAATTATTAGGTTTGCTGAATCAGTGCCAATTAGCTATAAGGGCCTGCTGTCCACTGGCTATTAATTAAAAATTGAAATTTTCAGGTCTCCCCTTTTTCCCCACAAAGTCCTGAAATGTTTCTTCAAACCAATTGTGGAGCGTTTTTATTCGCTGTGTGTAGTTTAAAATCCCATCAGAAAAACCTTTTACGTACTTTCTTTTTCCCTCTCTAAGTTTAAAAAAAAAAACTTTTTTTTTTTTTCAAAAAAATTTTTTTTTCTTTTTCTAACTAAAAAAATTAAATGCACTTGCAGACCGCAGGTTGTGCACCCCTAATCTAAATTAGTCCTGCAAAGTGCAAATATCATTTTCCGAATTGGACCCTATATTACATAAAATTCACCTATCAGTTCTTTTTTTTCCTGTCTTCAAAGAAATTCTTGAAGCCATTTTTGGAGACATCGTTACAAATAGCTTCTGAAGATTTCTGTCATAGGGTGACGCGCTTGTGCACAAAAGATTCCGAGAATGCTCATTCTTGACGAAACGGATGTGAGTGTGAAGGTTCATTCAGTTTATACCCCGTCTTCCATAGAGCCATACTCTTATATGGGTCATTTTCACCATATGCTTATCATTTCCAAATTTTTAAGTTAATTTTTTTTTAGCACTTGCTATTTTCGTTTTAGAAACACTAACACTATGATTTAGTCACGATAATTAGTACATGTGTATAAAACGTAACTGGTTGTACACTTTTGAATGAATAATTAAGTTATTTGCTGTGACACCCGATTAAAGAGATAGTTGTTATCAAACATTTATTGACTTGATTAAATTACTATTTACAAAAATGCTAAAATGCTATGTACAAAGAGGAAAAAGATTGGCACGCATCCTGTTGATGCGGCGGTTGTGCTCGAAGTAAAGCTTGAGGGGTCGAGACCCAGAAGAGGGATGCAGCTCGTAGCTTCCCATTGGCCAATGTCCACATGCACAGGTCGTGGTGTACACGTGATGTACACGTGAATGTGTGGGTGAGATTTTTCTCATTGGTTGGCGTTCACGTGCACAGCGCGTGGTGTGCATGTGTTGTGAACGTGATACATGGCTATGTGTGGGAAACAACTGATGGACGCTGCATACTCCCCTCCTAGCGACAGCGATTATTTTTCTTTTTTTTTTTTTGACGTATGAAACCAATCCGGGAAACGAACTTTACGTCCCGAACGGGTTGTTTGATGTGCAGGTTCTGTAGTGCTAGGCTGCACTACTGAAGGCTGAGGTGCTGCAGTGGGAGTAGTAACTGTGGAACATGGATCAGGTGCTGGAGGTTTCACAATGTATGCAGGTTTTAATCTGTCAATGGAGACAGAAACTACCTTACCATTGACGTCGATATCGAACACCTTGTTATTGCGTTTGATGACTCGGTAAGGACCATCATACGGTTGACGTAATGGCTGCTTGACACAATCACAACGCAAAAATACATATTCTGTGGTCAAAATCGACGATGGCACAAAAATTGGTTTGGATCCATGACGCGACATTGGTGGAGTGCGAATATGACGCATGTGCTCCTTTAATTTTTCGACAAATGTGGTGGGATCAGTAGGAGCACTACCTTCGTCGAAAAAGTCCCCGGGCAGTCGAAGGGAGGAACCGTAAACAAGTTCCGCTGAGGAGCAACCTAGATCGAGTTTCGGAGCTGACCGGAGACCAAGCATCACAGTGGGGAGAACTTCCGTCCAGCGATCTGTTGCGTAACATTTAATCGCTTGCTTTAGGGGGCGGTGAAACTCTTCTATTAACCCGTTTGCGATTGGATGGTAGGCAGTAGTGCGGATTTTTTTTACCCCGAGAAATTTCGACAAGGAGCGAAATAACTCAGATTCAAACTGCCTGCCTTGGTCGGTCGTTATGATGGAGGGGCATCCGAAACGGGAAATCCAGGTGTTGTAGAAATTTTCTGCAACTGTTGGGGCTGTCATATCTTTCATCGGTACCGCTTCGGGCCATCGTGTGAGACGATCTATCATGGTAAGACAGTAGATGTATCCGTTAGACGGTGGGAGTTGACCCACGATATCCAGATGCACATGATGGAATCGACCGGACGGTTCACTGAAATTCTGAAGCGGCGACTTAATGTGGCGATGCACTTTGGATTTCTGGCATGGAACGCAATGCTTGGTCCATTTTGCAGAATCAGAAGACACCGAGGGCCAGACGAACCGCTGCCGGACGAGCTTACTGGTGCGACGAGAGCCAGGATGTGCAAGGTTATGTACACTCTCAAACACTGCTTGTCGGAATTCTTTTGGGATATAGGGGCGAGCAATTCCAGTGGAGAAATCACAGTATAATTCTGTCTCAGAATTTGGGAGTATAGTTTTTTTTAACTGTAGGGAATTAGCTTTTGATAACAGTAATTTTAATTCGGGGTCACAAGCTTGTGCTTGGGATATTTGATCGTAATCAATTTTACTTGGGAGGGATATAGCAGAAATGCGGCTCATTATATCCGCTGAAATATTAGAATTCCCTGCAATATGGCGCACATCACAAGTAAATTGAGAAATGAATGATAATTGGCGAATTTGTCGAGGTGAACATTTTTCAGGTTTTTGACGAAAAGCAAATACTAGGGCTTTATGGTCAGTATACCAAATAAATTCTCTTGCTTCTAGCATGTGACGAAAATACCGAATAGAGGCATAAGCTGAAAGTAATTCTCGATCATAAGCGCTGTAATTCATTTCAGTTGGAGTTAGGCGTCGCGAAAAAAAACCAAGTGGTTGTAACTCATTATCAACAAGTTGATGTAGTGCACTGCCTATTGCGAAATCGGAAGCATCAGTATGCAATACAAGTTTTGCAGATGGAGAAGGATGAGCTAAAAGAGTAGCATCAGCCAATAATTGTTTACATTTTTGAAATGAGGCAATAGCTGAAGTTGACCAGTTAATTACTGTATTATCTTTCTTTTTTACAGATCCTTTTAAGAAATCATGCAGCAAAATTTGTGCTTCCGTTGCGTGCGGTAGAAATCTTCTGTAAAAATTCATAAGACCTAAAAATTTTCGTAACTCATGTACAGTTTCAGGTTGTTTAAAATCAAGAATAGCTTGCACTTTACTAGGTAAGGGTTTAATACCTGCAGGAGTAATTAAATGACCTAGAAAATCTAATTCTGATTTACCTAACACACATTTTGATGCATTTAATTTTAAGCCATATAAAGTTAACCTCTCAAAAATCTGACGAAGATGAATTTTGTGCTCTTCAACAGACTCAGAAAAAATTAGAATATCATCTAAATAAACATAGCAGAAAGATAAACCGCGTAACACTTCATGCATAAAGCGCATAAAAGTTTGAGAACCGTTAACTAAACCGAAACTTAATTTAGTAAATTCATAAAGGCCCCATGGGGTGGTAACTGCAGTTTTAGGGATATCAGGTTCATGAATAGGGATTTGGTGGTATGCCCTAAAAATATCTATTTTAGAAAAAATTGACTTACCATGGAGTGCATGGGAAAAATCATGAAGATAGGGAATAGGATATGAATCAAATTCTGTGACAGAATTTAATTTACGGTAATCACCCACTGGTCTAATAGATGAATCCGCTTTAGGCACACAGTGTAAAGGTGAGCTCCAAGGGCTTTTTGATGGACGAATAATCCCTTGCTCTAATAGGTATTCGAATTCACCTTTTACTTTGTCATAAATCGATGGGTGTAAACGCCGAGGTTTAGCATACACAGGCGGGCCTTTTGTTAAGATGTGATGCACTGTGGAATGTGGAATTGATTTATGCACTAAGGTGGGGTTTGTCAAATCTGGAAATTCTTTTAAGATATCCTGAAATTCGCACGATTTATCACACACCAGATGCACAGATTTTTGTAGCGTAGGTTGCACACTTCCGGAAGCACGTAAAGATGTTTCTGCGTGAATTAACCTTTCTTTCCGTAAATCAATGATGATGTTGAAATGCTTTAAGAAGTCGGCTCCAATGATGGGACAAGTTACGTCGGCGACCACAAATGTCCACGGTAAATTTAAACGTAAGCCGAGGTCTAGTTGACGATGAATCATTCCGTACGCAGGAATTTTTGTATTATTTGCTGCGTACAGCGAAAATGCTGAAGATGCATTTCGTTTTTGAGGAGTTGCAGGAGGCAGAACAGAGATTTCTGAACCGCTGTCAATAAGAAATTTCTGACCAGTTTTGCGATCAAAAACAAATAATCTGCTGCTGGAATTGGAGAGATTTTCCGTCATCCCAGCTATGGCGGAGTCAGGGCGTTTTTTTGGTTTCTGAAATTACAAGGCGAGGCACACTTTCTAGCATCTTGTCCGAACCGGCGATGATAGTAACACAGTCCACTGGAGTGCTGTTTATTCCTGGAAGACGAGGGCTGCCGATTGTACGAACTTCCGTGGTGCGGAGAACGGGAGTTGCGGGAAAAGGTCAGCTCCTCGACTTTCCGTGTGAGCTCCGAAATTTGTCTCTCCAACTTCTCCATGGGGGATTCAGGAGTGGATGGCGGAACACTGCTTGACGCTGCAAAAATAGAGTGCGGCATGGCGACTTCGGCAATCTTGTCGGCGATTTTTGCTAGAGTATCCAGCGATTCTGAACTGGCGGACAAAATCGCCGAAACGTGAGGCGGCATCCTCTGCATCCACAGATTTTTCAGAAAATCATCATTGAGACGATTGGCAGAAAGTTCTTTCATTTTCCGCAAGAGCTGACTAGGACGCTCATCTCCTAGTTGAAGGTCGGACAGCAATTTTTTGATGGTTAAATTGTCGGAGTCCGCAAATTCTGAAACAAGACGGTCAGCCAGAGTTTTGTACTTGTCTTGTGTAGGAGGATTGAGAACGATGTCGGATACGTGAGAAAGAGTCTCTGAATCAACGTTGGCCACTAACGCAGCGTATTTTGTTTCGTCGGCGGTGATTCCACTGTATAGGAAGGCATTTTCACACTGCAGTATCCATAAGCGCACATTTGCTCTCCAGAAGGGGGGAAGCTTCAACGCCACGCGAGAAACTTGCCCCGCGGCGGTGAGGGGAGCGTTGTCGGTTGACATCTGGCGTCCGAAGAGAGGGAAATGGAGTTCCGAAGAAAAGGAAACGGTTTTCACTTCTCGTGCTGCCGCTTGCTCCTCTCGCTCATGAATCAGTTAACATTTGAAGATTTTTGCATGTACAATACCGGGTCACCAGTGCTGTGACACCCGATTAAAGATATAGTTGTTATCAAACATTTATTCACTTGATTAAATATCATATACAAAAATGCTATGTACAAAGAGGAAAAAGATTGGCACGCATCCTGTTGATGCGGCGGTTGTGCTCGAAGTAAAGCTTGAGGGGTCGAGACCCAGAAGAGGGATGCAGCTCGTAGCTTTCCATTGGCCAATGTCCACATGCACAGGTCGTGGTGTACACGTGATGTACACGTGAATGTGTGGGTGAGATTTTTCTCATTGGTTGGCGTTCACGTGCACAGCGCGTGGTGTGCATGTGTTGTGAACGTGATACATGGCTATGTGTGGGAAACAACTGATGGACGCTGCATATTCAAATGCTGTTGTTAAACTGTAAGTTGCAAGGAAAATTGTCGTCCATTACCATACAAAATCAATATGAAATCTCACTTTTAAACTATATCATAGAGCCTAGAACCAACTTCATTTGAAATTATTTGCGCCCTGAAGCTTAAAACGATGTTTGTGATGATTGAAATATTGATTAAAAACTCTATGGTAACGAATTTGACATTTGGTAACGGATTTGACCAGTAACGGACTTGACATTTCAATCAAAATGTCAAATTATGGCTAGGTTGTCGAATTTAAAAGTTGAACTACAATATGCATTTTCTTAGAGTTGTATAATGAACAATATTTAGGGGTAAAAGTTTAGAAAAAGTAAAAATTAATACTAAAATCTTTGGTAACGGACTTGACAAAGAATAAAAATACGCACCTGGAAAAAATTTTGTGCGAAACGCCACAGCAATACTTCTCGACTCAGGGAAACAAAATGGTACAAAATAGTTACGTCACTAATTTGTTAAGTTAACTGAATACGTGTTACCATCTTTTGACTTCAATAAATACCTTTTTTAGCTAAAATAATCTTAGGGTAACGGACTTGACAAGAACTTCCGGACAAAATATATTCATACATTTCTTATTGAAATAAAATTACTATTGTCAATATTTATCATGAATACCATATACTAATAGTCAATATATAAAAATAATATGTCGCATTTACTTTTTTTGACCATTAAGTATAGGAAAAAAATAGTTGAACTTGCGAAAATTGGAAATGGACAAGCGTTTTTGCCTTGATTCTCATTTTTAAAGACTTATATAAAAATAAATAAATAAATTTCAATAATTTGTTGAGTGATAGAATTTTTTGGGGGGTATTTCCTGCAGAAAATAATTATTCGCATTGAATTTAAAATATAAGTTATGCTTCAAAATCTTCTTTTTAACCTCCGGACAGCAAATGTAAGCAAATTTTGAAAATAACCCATATACACTGCTCGACATTGAAAATGCAACACCAAGAAGGAGTGGTCAGAAATTCATGCAAATTTTACCGTAGACGCACGTCACTGAGTTATGCAAATGATATGAAATGCGCAGCTCTCCGACGCACGTGAAGTAAGATATAAGAGAATGAAGTTGAAAAGTGGGCTATGTTCATGTTGGTTTTTCTGCCAGACTAATTATCGGAGAAATTTGGTTTTTGTCTCGAAGGATACGTGTGATAGGAGGAAATGCCACGCCGTCCTCAACGAAGACACTTCCAGCATATAGACGACTTTACAAGGGGTATGGTGATCGGACTGAGAAGGGGAGGTTGGTCCATACGTCAAATTGCAGCTGATACCCACATGGATGCAAGCACTGTGCATCGGCTGTGTCGGAGATGGTTGGAAAGAGGAAATGTAGCCACATTGAGGGGTGCAGGTGCAGCCAGAGTGACGTCAGACCGCTTGGATCGACGGATTCACCGACAAGCTGTGGCGGACCCGCAAGTCACTTGTACGTCGATTCTGCAGCACGTGCAAGGTACCCTGGATGTTCCTGTGTCGACCAGAACCATTTCCCGTCGACTGGTTGCACGTGGCCTGCAATCACGGCGCCCGCTAAGAAGACTGCCATTGACCTCACAGCACAGACTCCAACGTTTGGAATGGTGCCGGACCAGAGCGACGTGGATGGCAGAATGGCAAACCGTAGTGTTCTCAGATGAATCCCGCTTCTGTTTGTCCAGCGATAGTCATCGCATACGTGTGTGGCGTCGACGTGGAGAAAGATCGAATCCGGCAGTAACTGTGGAACGCCCCACAGCGCGACAACGTGGCATAATGGTTTGGGGCGCTATTGCATACAATTCCGTATCACCTCTAGTTCGTATTCGGGGCACTATGACGGCCCAACGATATGTAGATAATGTACTGCGGCCGGTGGCAATCCCCTACCTTCAGGGTCTGCCAAATGCAATTTTTCAACAGGATAACGCCCGGCCTCACAGTGCTCGAATCAGCCAACATGCTCTACGAGGTGTACAGATGCTTTCCTGGCCACCATACTCTCCTGACTTGTCACCAATCGAACATGTGTGGGACGTGATTGGACGCCGTTTGCAGAACCTGTCACTGCCTCGTTCAGAGGACAAACTGTGGCAAATGGTTGAAAGGGAATGGAGTGCCATCCCTCAGGACACCATCCGCAGGCTTATTGACTCCATGCCTAGACGTGTTTCTTCGTGCATCGCTGTCCGCGGTGGTCCTACTTCTTACTGAGCCGACGCCGTCCTCGCTCTAAATTTTGCTTATTTACTTTGAAATAAATATCACTTAATGTTCCATGCTGTCTCTGCCTTCTTACCAAATTTCATCAATTTCTGACCACTCCTTCTTGGTGTTGCATTTTCAATGTCGAGCAGTGTAGCTTTCCATATAGCTCTTAATGACTTCTTTATGTCCGCAAAGTCGAAAAAGCACCCCCTGGTTGGCGTGTCTCTCCTTCAGAGGCAATGGCAGAAGCTCTGGAGGCAATTTTGAAGGACGTGTTGGAAAATAGCTTCCAGCATGTATTTGAGGACAGGAAAAAAAAAGGCCTGACTGTTTGCTTAATATAAACAAATTAGAAAAATGCCATCAACATTTGAAGGATTAGTTTATATAATTATGTTCTATTAATTTGTGCTTATTCTTTACTGAACAGCCTTAGTAAGTACATATACTTGAAGACTATTACGAACCACCCCTTTTCTCCAAATTTCTGGTGGATCTATTGCTAGTGGCCGGTTTGTACTTAAAGATAAGGACTATCGGCTTTCAACAATCGGCTGCGGCTGAAAAGAACTGCCCGAGCATTTGCTGCTTATTCCGGTACTTTTGACGCTGCAAAGACCTATCAGCTTTCAAAAAAAAAAAAAAACAGCCACTACCGATTGTTAGAAGCAAGGCTTCACTAGATAGCGTTTTTATCTAGTGAAGCCTTGGTTAGAAGCAAATCTAATCTAGCCTCAATGCTGCCAGGTTAAGTTTGTTCCAACATTAGATACTCGTCTTATCCAAGAAATGCATTCATTAATTTGCTTGTTCTCATAGTCTTCAAGGATGTGGGTGGAGCTACCCCGGTTCCTCAACAATTTGTAAAGTAACTTTGAAGTTTTAGGTCACACGGTAAAGGCATCTTACCTTCTAACAATCGGCTGCGGCAGAAAAGAACTGCCAGAGTATTTGCTGCTTATTCCGATAGTTCTGAACATAGAGATCACGTGGCAAAGATCTAGCAGCTTTTAACAGACAGCCACAGCCGATTGTTAGAAGTAAATCTGATCTAACCTCAATGCTACAGGTTAAGTTTGTTCCAACATTAGATACTCGTCTTATCCAAGATATGCATTCATTAATTTGCTTGTGCTCGTAGTCTTCAAGGATGTGGGTGGAGCTACCGCGATTCCTCAACAATTTGTAAAGTAACTTTGAAGTTTTAGGTCACACGGTAAAGACTTCTTACCTTCTAACAATCGGCTGCGGCAGAAAAGAACTGCCCGAGTATTTGCTGCTTATTCCGATAGTTCTGAACATAGAGACCATGTGGCAAAGACCTATCAGCTTTTAACAAACAGCCACAGCCGATTGTTAGAAGTAAATCTGATCTAACCTCAATGTTACAGGTTAAGTTTGTTCTAACTATAGATACTCGTCTTATCCAAGAAATTTATTCATTAATTTGCTTGTGCTAGTAGTTTGCAAGGATTTGGGTGGAGCTACCGCGATTCCTTAACAATTTGTCAAGTGATATTGGAAGTTCTAGATCACGCAGCAAAGACGTAACAGTTTCTAACCGCCGTTCTAACAGTTCAGAACCGTCGTTGCGACGGTAAAGAACTGCCAGATCAATTGCTGCTTGTTCTGATAGTTCTAAACACAAATATTGGTCTCTAAGAGCCGCTTTATAGACAGGCTGGTGCATCGGTTTAAGTTTGACCTCTTTGGGTCCAACTTCTTTACCTTTACTTTCTCATTTATGCAGAGCTAGGGTTACCAGACCAGAGTTTCGGGCCATTGCTAAGCTATGCGAATTCAAGTGGCTAATAAATGCTCACAGTGAATAATCTTTAAGTTAGGTTTAAAAAACCAAAAAAAAAAGCTTTTAGATGAACTTATAATGCATCAACATGTAATATAGTAACACAGTTCATATAATATATTTTAGCCTTCACTCGTAGCATCAATAACTATAATCCTATACTATAACTAGCTGCGTGGCCCGGCGTTGCACGGGCTTTAATGTAGTGAAGGCAGGTTGAGAAAACTACTCGCCGCCAAGGTGCCTCACCTTTAAAGTAGTGAGGAAAGTTTAAACAACCTATTCGCCGCCAAGGCGGCTCGCCTTTAAAGTAGCGAGGAAAGTTTCAAGAAACCACTCGCCGCCAAGCCGGCTCGCCTTTAAAATACTAAGAAAAATCTTAACATACTCCCCGCTAAAGCGGCTCGCTAAAGAGCTTTCCTGCATCAAAAAGTCAATCGAATTATTTACACATAAAAAAGACCTAGCTGCGTGGCCTGTGGCGTTGCACGGGCTACCTCTGTAAAAATGTACTACACAACACAATACCCAATATAAAAATACCACGCACTTTTATTATGTGTTTAGATAAGTACCCATGTTGTATTAAACCATGACAAATCAAATTATTTAGATTAGTAACTATATGCAACCATTAAAAAAAGTTAGACTCATTTGAAGCCAACGTATATATGTGATGCATAAGGAAAAAAACGTTAAAAGAATAATTAAACACTACCCAATATAAAAATGCTATGCAATTAAATTATATGTTTAGTACCAATGATACAAAGTAGTAAAAACGTTACAAAAATATGATGAATCATATTATTTACTTAGATTAGTAACTATCTTAAATCATTAAAAAATAAATAAATAAATAAAATAATATTTGACTCATTTGAAACCTACTTACATACCTATTGCATAAGAAAAAAAAAAAGTCAAAAGAATAAGAAAACAATAGCAGTACGAAACAAAAACGATATCGACAATATCTGCGGTCTTCCCCACTATTTTTATTTTTTTTAAGTTAAAAGGCACGTTTATTGTCAAATATCAAATTGCTACAATATGTCACAATTAAATATTAAAGGCTAAAATCTTTGCAATTGTACCGAACTAAAAGGAATTATTTGCCTTGTTATAATCATCATAGGAGAGCCTAGAAACGCAGTAAAATAAAATGCTTGTAAGAAACGAAATGAAGAAAAGGGAGCCAACAATGAATTTAAAAGATGTCGGCATAGTAACGCAATAAAACGTTAATAATTTGATCAGAAAAGAGGTTTTCGAACTCAAAGTTCAAACGCTTGTAACTTTTTTTCTAGTGGAGATAAAACCTTGGTTCTTCGACTATAAGTCGAATCAATTCTGGAGTTAAAAATATCGCTCTATCCAATGGCGTAAAAATCAAAACTGTGGAATAATTAGTTTATTTTTTATTGATGGTTTTAATGAACCAAGTATTGCAAGAAATCGGGTGAAGCCTTGCAAAAGGCAAGTTTAAAAATTGAATAACTCGTGCTGTGTTTAAGTTAGAGAATCGAAACAAACTGCATAGGACGGACAAAATTTTTCTGCTTCCAACGATATATAACATTAATATGTGTAAGTAATTTTTAACCCCAGTATTCGGCGATTTATGAGAAAATTGCCTTGAATTCGAATAAAAAACGAATCGCTTATCGAATCTTTTCAAACTATAGCCTAAAGTCTTTCTGGATAAATGGACTATTCAACACAAAAAGAATTTTTCAAATCGAACCAGTAGTTCCTGAGATTAGCGCGTTCAAACAAACAAACAAACAAACAAACAAACTCTACAGCTTTATATATTAGTAAAGATACGAGAGATGTTTGTCAAGTCGAAAATCGCCCCAGAATTAATAAACTCCGGTAAACTTGGGGGTCTGGGGTTTTTGGCCACGAGGAATCGATTGGCGCCGGTTTTGAAGCGCTACGGTCGAAAAGTTCGGAGTTACAGATAGAATTCATTAAAAGTTTGAGAAGATTTCTTACTACGCCATTTTCTTTATGATTACTCTTATTGTTATACTGTTTCATAGCAACCACGTTTTAACAATGGATTTCATATTTAATTACATCAGCTTAAATTTATGTTTTTATGGTATTTAACAAATAATTTTTGGCAACATTATAGAATTGTTATTGGTTTGAAATTTAAAAGAGATCGATCAAAATAAAGTTAGAATTGGGTATGGGCAGCAGTAGAGCCGCTATATAGACAGGCCGACGCATCAAGCTTAAGTTTCACCACTTTGGATCCAATTTATTAACTTTCACTTTCATTTTTCATTGTTGAGGAATTAGGGTTACCAGAGCAAAGTTTCGCGACATTGCCAAGCTTTGTTACGTAAAAAGTTACCAAAAAGCGATAACTGGCCAGAAAAGACAATCCTCACAAACGCGCTGGATCCAAAGTGGTAATCTTGATGCGTCGGCTCGTCAAAATAGGGGCCTGAGGCCGCAGTTGTCCAATCGTTTAGTCGTCGGACTCGTAACCGGAGGGTCTCGGGTCGATCAAGCCGCCGATCAAAGATCTACCGTCTTCATTAATGGTTGCTGGGGGACGTTAAAAATGTTCGTGGTCACAAAATCCTCCAAGTGAAACGAAACCTCTGGGGTGTGCTGGGCAAAGGGTTTACTCGGCACTTGGGCCTTCTTCAAAAATGAACAGAGCGCTCTTCAGGGCCCCATCTCGGTTAAAAAGCGAGTTGTGGTATGTACGGGGGGGGGGGGGTAGGGGACCTGGAGTGTGAAGTGAAGTGAAAGTCAAAACCAACTGGAACTAAATGCGTACTGGAGAACAGAGACTCGGCATCCATTCGCATCAAAGCCTCCCGCGCCTTCGGCGCCAAATGAAATGAAATTAGGTGTGATTTTACGGTGAGCATGGATTAAATAGGGTTGTGTTTTTTAAAATAATTTACGGCTGTTTTGAATGCGTAATTGCAACCAAAGGCTCAAAAATGCTTTTCAAGTTTGTCTAAATAAGTACTTCGCACTTTAGAAAAAAACACGAGCTTACAAACCTCTTTTTTTTTAACCGAGTGGGCTCGGTCCCCTGGCACACGTTAGGGGTAATACGAGGAATTGTTGCCAAGTCGAAAATCACCCCAGAATTAATTAACTCCGGTAAACTTGGGGGTCTGGGGTTTTTGGCCACGAGGAATCACGAGGTTTGGTTTTTCTAAATAAATTTGTCAAAAATATTGAACTTCAACACACTTTAATCTTTACACTGTTCACTTTGTACCATTTCTTTAATTGTATAATTTTTTATTATCAATTACATTTTATTTCCTATGACTTTTCAAACTTTATCTTTGCATAGAATAGTTCCCTTCCCAAACTCTAACTTTGTTTAGAATAGTTTACAATGGTGCACTTTAACCGGTTATCTTTTCACCAATGGTTTCACAAATTTTCTTATGGCATGTATTGTTTTGATGAATCACAATTGAAAATTTAAATCTTCGGGTTAGCTTCGATACCTGCTTTCTTCGAGCGGAGCTCGGTCACCCGCTGGTACTAATATAATATGTTACTTTTATACTTGCAAAGAACGTGAATTTTATCTTTTATTCAGAGTTACATACAAAAAACTATCACTTGAAACATATCAACGTGTAATAATATAGTTTAGCCTTTAGTTTCAACAATGGTATTAAATATATTACTTTTATATTTGTAAAGAGCCTGAATTTTATCTTTTATTCTGAGTTACATGCAGACATACCCACAAGTGAAACTAATAAAAGCGCCTCTAACACCAATATCGACGACCTTGCGGAAGAACTTCGAGCACTAAATTTCAAAGTCCCCAAAATTAATCGTATGATCAGAAGGGATAAAAACCCCCTTCCACTTTTCCAAATCCAACTCTTGGCCCCACTAAAATTGTTCAGATTAAATCTTGTTCACTGCCATAACTGTAGTAAACTACAGAAATAGAAAAGTCGTAGTGCAATGCTACACCTGCCAGGGATTCAATCACCTGGCAGTCAATTGTAACCGCAAGGCTCGCTGTGTAGTCGAGCACGCTAAAGACAGCTGCCTCAATTGAGGAACTAAGGAAAAAGTTTGCAGTGCAAACTGTGGGGAAAATCACGCAGCCTCCTTTAGAGGTTGCCGGTCGTACCCCAAACCTGGAGCCCTGCTGATTTCCTAGGAGTGAAATCGTCGATCTCTGGCGAGGCGACGGTCGCCGCCTTCTTCTGCGCATGCGCCTGAGCCGCAGAGTGACGTCGCTTCACGCCACGCTCCAATTAAACTGGTTCTGATTCCAGCGTGCAATCGCGTCCGGCGTCGGCGACGATTGTCGCGTTCTAGGAAACCAAGGCTTAAGATACACCTCGAGCGGCCGCTCTTTAAGACTAACCGTTCGCAGCCAGCCAAAAACTATGCAGCCGCAGTTATCAATACTCTCCCCTCAAGCACCCCGGTAAATACTGAAAATGACCCTACCCCTCTTATGGAGGCGTTCAATATCCCAGACTTAGTTGCGCTATTTAAAGAACTCAATGATATCCTTAACATTAAACAACTGATACATAAATTTAAAACTGTCCTCCCGACAGTTAAAAATGCCCCAAGTAAAAGTGAAAAATTAACTGCCCTTGTCCAGTTCTTTTTTGACCTGGACTAATCTATTTCTTTTTTCTAAAAATGCTATGAAATCCCCTTACTCACCCCTTACCCCCTTTTTAGCCTACTTTCCCGTTAAAAATAAAAGAGACGAAAAAAGCATTAAAATTGGCTTAATGCATCTAAAAAATGTCGCCAAGTCCAAAAAATATCGCCAAGTTCAAAAAATATCGCCAAGTCCAAAAAATATCGCCAAGTAAAAAAAAGTCAAAAAGAAACAAAAAAATGAAATAAATATCGAAAAATTAAAAATTTGAAAGTAGGGTATTGAGATGGGGAATTTTTAGCCTACTTTCCCGTTAAAAATAAAAGAGACGAAAAAAGCATTAAAATTGGCTTAATGCATCTAAAAAATGTCGCAAAGTCCAAAAAATATCGCCAAGTAAAAAAAAGTCAAAAAGAAACAAAAAAATGAAATAAATATCGAAAAATTAAAAATTTGAAAGTAGGGTATTGAGATGGGGAATTTGTGTGTCGGTCGGTCTGTCGGTCTGTCGGTCCCCCCCTAATAACTTTTGAATGAACATTCCGATTTGGACAAACTTTTTTTTGTTGGAAAGATCTCGGCGAGTACAGCTCATTCCCATATTTGATTTTTCGATTTGAACAATTTTTGGTTCAACTTTGAGCCGTTCAAACAACCGGTCCCGCGATACTAACTTTTGAATGAACAGTCCGATTTGAACAAACTTTTTTTTGTTCGAAAGGTCTTTTCAAGGATACTTCATTCCCGTATCTACATTTTCGATTTGAACAATTTTTCGTTCAACATTGAACCGTTCAAGCAACCTTTCCCCACCTAATAACTTTTAAGTGAACCGCCAAACCCAAAAAATATCGCCAAGCCCAAAAAATATCGCCAAGCCCAAAAAATATCGCCAAGTCCAAAAAATATCGCCAAGCCCAAAAAATATCGCCAAGTCCAAAAAATATCGCCAAGCCCAAAAAATATCGCCAAGCCCAAAAAATATCGCCAAGCCCAAAAAATATCGCCAAGCCCAAAAAATATCGCCAAGCCCAAAAATATCGCCAAGCCCAAAAAATATCGCCAAGTCCAAAAAATATCGCCAAGCCCAAAAAATATCGCCAAGCCCAAAAAATATGGCCAAGTCCAAAAAATATCGCCAAGCCCAAAAAATATCGCCAAGCCCAAAAAATATCGCCAAGCCCAAAAAATATCGCCAAGTCCAAAAAATATCGCCAAGCCCAAAAAATATCGCCAAGCCCAAAAAATATCGCCAAGTCCAAAAAATATCGCCAAGTTAAAAAAAAGCCAAAAAGAAATAAAAAGGTAAAATGAATATCGAAAAAATAAAAATTTGAAAGTAGGGTATTGAGATGGAGAATTTGTGTGTCGGTCTGTCGGTCGGTCGGTCGGTCGGTCGGTCTGTCTGTCCCCCCCTAATAATTTTTGATTGAACATTCCGATTTGAACAAATTTTTTTTTGTTGGAAAGATCTCGGCGAGTACAGCTCATTCCCATATTTGATTTTTCGATTTGAACAATTTTTGGTTCAACTTTGAACCGTTCAAACAACCTGCCTCGCGATACTAACTTTTTAATGAACAGTCCGATTTGAACAAACTTTTTTTTGTTCGAAAGATCTTATCAAGGATACTTCATTCCCGTATTTACATTTCCGATTTGAACAATTTTTCGTTCAACATTGAACAGTTCAAGCAACCTTTCCCCACCTAATAACTTTTAAGTCAACCGTCCGAATTGAATAAACTTTTTTTTGTTCGAAAGATCTTATCAAGAATACTTCATTCCCGTTTTTAAATTTCCGATTTGAACAATTTTTCGTTCAACATTGAACCGTTCAAACAAGCTCTCACACCTAATAACTTTTGAATGAACAGTCCGATTTAAACAAACTTTTTTTTGTTCAAAAGATCTCGGCAAGGATGCTTCATTACCGTATTTAAATTTTCAATTTGAACATTTTTTTCGTTCAACATTGAACCGTTCAAACAACCTTTCCCCACCTAATAACTTTTTCGTGAACCGTCCGAATTGAATAAACTTTTTTTTGTTCGAAAGATTTTGGAGAGGTTCATTCCTATATTTCACTTTTCAATTTGAACCATTTTTCGTTCAATGATGAACCGTTCAGAAAAAATGTTAACATGAGCGCCTACGGAGAAATTTAAATTGAATGTTGATTCTGAACTTCAAGGCGGATTTCCTTCAAACTAACTTTGCAAGAAAATGGTTTTGTTAAATAATGTATTGTAAAGTACTTTTCTGAATAATCTTCTGTGAGGACTCTGATTCCTTTTCCGACAACGCAAACATGGCGGAAATGCAGGCTCAGAAAAAAGGACTGACTTGTCAGACGATTTTTTGTTTATTTATTTATTTGTTTTGTTTAATTTATAACTATTGTTTTTTTTTTTTTTTGGCAGACGATTTTTTTTTGTTAACAAAAATTTTTCATTCACGAGAGCATTTTATTCTTTATTTATATTTATTAACTGGCAACGGATTAAAAATGAAATTCGAGACATTTTATAACGATTTTTTTTCTTTCTTTGATTAAATGTGTTTTGATGTTCTTTGTTCTTTTATTTATTTTTTTTTTCTTTTGAAAACGGTTGTGGAATTTTTCTACGGAAGAACTATGACAGTTACGTTCTTTAAATGGTGCTACAAAACTTTATTGACTCGTTTATTTACTTTTTACGTGTCTATTTCATCTGATGAGAGGGGTATATTTTGCTTTTAGAAATCAGCTTTAAGTGCTATAAAGGTATGTTTGACATAATTTTCAGTTTCAGATAATTAATAGAATATTGATCAGATGCTAGAATGCCGATATCGATGTACGGGAAAGTAGGCTCGTTTAGTTCTTGACAGAACTTCTTGTTAATTTCTTAAATTTTAAACATGCCAAGGACTCCAACAACGGCTTAGCTTGCCGCCCAATCAAATGCTAGTCCCCTTCGGGGGAAATCTTCCAATCACGATCGACCGGTGAGGTAGAGGGCTCCGCCCTGGGTACTCACCAGGCCTCGGCCGAATCACTATACCATGTTCTAATAAAAGCATATTAAAAATTACCAAAACTCGCCAAAAAAGTCAACCATTTAAACACGCGCTGGATCCGAAGTAGTGTCGGCTCGCCTTTTTCGTGGCCTTAAGTTCTCTGTCTCGCTCACGTGACATATTTATAAGTGCCATTTACTCCGGTCACTTGAGGTGTCTAGCTCTTTGAGATCTATTTCTGTTCCCGTAGTGTTTGTACCGATTATTAGTCGTTAAGCTGAAATAGTCAATGATTCACATTTTGGAAGTACTGCGAAATTATTATTATTTTTTTATTTGCATTTTGATGCTGCGAGCTTTTAACTTTGGCAACCCCAAAGGGTGTCCTGAGTAACAAAATCTCTACAGTTCAGATTAGCTGAAAGGGAAAATCCTGCTATTTAAGAAAAAAATCTATACGACACTTGAAATCGCATGCCGATAGTGTAGCAGTAAGGAAAAAAATGTTTGATAATGATAGTCGCTTTGAAAAGGTTTCAATTTATTTATTGGAGTGTATACAAATATAAATACAAATCATATTTCATATAGTTTCATGTAAATGCGTATATATTGAGATGTTTGATGGAAATAAGTAAATTACACTGATAATAATGATCACTGCTTAACTTGTAGCATAATAGTCTCGTTTTATGCAATATTTGGGGCAAACCTAACCTGGAAGTGCCGTAATGCTGTGATTAGGATATGCGAGTAAACTATCACGAAGGTTATGGTCAGCGTAGCGTTCACAATGCTACCAGGTTAGGTTTATCCCAACTATAGTACTTTAGCACTACATAGATAAAATCGTTGCATTCATATTCATTTGGGGCAAACCTAACGTGGAAGTGCCGTAATGCTGTGATTAGGACATGCGAGTAAACTATCACGAAGGTTATGGTCAGCGTAGCGTTCACAATGCTACTATGTTAGGTTTATCCCAACTATAGTACTTTAGCACTACATAGATAAAATCGTTGCGTTCATATTCATTCACGACATTTAAATGTAGTCCTAACTTGAAATGCAGCACAGACTGGTTTCGGGGATTTATTTTTTGTTCAACACAGTCACAGTAGCTTATTTTATTCTCACCAATATGCTTCTTATTGTATTCTGCAAATTTAGGTCCAGATATGCAAAATCTGTCTGTTCTTCTCACTGGTTAAAATCGTTTTCAACATGAAATTATACAGTAGAGACTCAATTAGACAAATAAAAGCACTTAGAAATCTAACTTCATTCCAGCAATGCCACCATTAAATAAATTACTTTTACCAACTGAGCAGTCAACTATCTTTTGTTTGGAAACTTGTGCGATTGAACAGCGGCTGCTCTGTATGAATGGTGTCACATTGAAGAATTTATTTTTACTCTTTTTTTTTCTCTAACACTCATATTCATTGAATTACTCGACTTTTGGTCTGACATTTGAACTGCTGATAGAATCCTCCTTATTGGTTGAAAAAGGTTTTGCCTCTCCATTTGGCTGTTTGACCAAGGGAGGAGCCGTCTGGTGAATACGAGTATAACACGTGAATTCCTAACCACTGCTTTAGGAACTAGCCATAAATCTTGCAAGGAGAACTACTACAGGCTCAGCAAAGAACCAAAATTTCCACCAATCTGATGAATGTTTACCAACTTGAAATTGGCTTTGTCCAGTCTTCGCTTCCAGGAACTGAAGAGGAATTTTCCAAGGAGAATTACTACAGGATCCGCAGGAACAAAAACAAAAAAGATGAACTTTGTGCCAACTTTGAAGTTGGCTTTGTCAGGTCCTCGCCTCCAGGAACGAAACAGGAATCTTCCAAGGAGAATTGCTAGAGAATCAGCAAAAGAAAAACTAATACAGTCGACGCTCGATATAACGACCGTCTCCGTTCTACAGAAAACGGTCTTTATAACGAGTGGTCGCTGTAAGAGGTAGAACATAGAGTATATTGGGATATAGTTGGGGGTTTTCTCACCGGTCGTTATATTGGGATGGTCTTTATAACGTGTGGTCGTTATAACGAGCATCGACTGTAGTAAATTTCTGTAAATTTGAAATTAGCTGTGGGAAGTCCTCGCTTCCTCTTCACCAAAAGCAAGCAACCTCGTGATGGTAATACCAGCTTAAAATAACAGTCAATTAAACACTCGGATTTGTTAATCGATATTCTACTGTAAAATATCAGTCTTCTCACTAAACAATCACATGCAAAGAGTTTGCAACCATCCACATTAAACGCACTCACAAGACAAGGCTTGTATATTCGGTACAGCTTTCGCAGAGAAGGAACCATCCGCGTTGGTGAAGAACACAGATATGTGTCCCAGCTCCTTATACTTGCACAGTTCCGGTAGATATAGTCTACAATTACCAAACGTCTTATCGTTTGGACCTAAGCGGTTGATGATGTTCATCATGATCTCTTCGTAAGCGTAATTCATCTTCGATTTGTCCAGTCCGCAGCTGCCTGCGCAGTAATTGATGAGGAATTTTTCCGGGGAGTGTACTCCGTCCCAGTCCACGTCGTGAAAACGAACTTCGTACTGCACCAGGCAGCAGGAACTGTTACCGGAACATTTGCTTGATCTCGTGGAGTTGTTGACGTTTTCCACGTCTTTTCTTCGGCGGTTCGTTTTGATTTCTAGTGTGTTCTCCAACGTCAGGAACAGGAAAGGAGTTTCTCGTATCCCATCCTCCACATATTCTTCTGTAAAATAAAAAATATTATGTATCTATTAGTTTATGTATCTATCAAAATATGCAAATAAGTCACTGGGTGACTAATTCCCCCCCCAAGAGCAAGGGCGCATCCCCCAGTACCAAGAAACCCCCCCAAGATCGAGAGATCATCTCAAAAAAGAGAAAAACAGCCTCTGTACCCCTGAAAACAGCCTCTTAAAAAGTTCAATGGCCCAATCTAAGATTCGACCCTCCTGGATAAGTAATGTAATAATGTCAAGTATTGCTCATTGTGAAAGAAAGAGCGCCTATAGGTACTGACTCAAGGTCAGAATGTGTATACTTTTTAAAACTTTTAGGACTTAGTTTTTGTATCGTTTTATGTTAATAAAATCCGAACACCGCAGTGTCATTGGTAGAATAGTACCTTTCTGCTGCATGTTGAGTCCCAGATTTGAATTCTGGCAAGTTCATGGATAGTCGATAACAAGCCCATGATTTCGAATTTTTCCAGGGGAGAGGAGCAACGGGCACTCAATGTAAATTTTATCAGAAAACGACAAAAGTCATGCCCACTTACACGTAAAAACATTATTTTTCAAAGCCAAGGGGCATCGGGGTTACACGACTTCCCATCATCGTCCTTACGAATTTTTCGACAAAGTTTTGGCCATTAAATGACGTTTGACAAAAAAAAACAGGGGTCTAACTTAGGTCAACTTCCTGCTTCTATAAAACAATTACAGTGCGTATATAACAGCTATCTGCTGTACTTTCTATCTTATTTGCGCTTTATTCACGTTGGTTTTTAACTTCAATTACATTTTAGCACAAAGCTTATTATTTGATCATTTTTAATTTAATTTTCGTGCAATTAAATTATTTTCGTGTTTCAGCAATACACATGCTTTTTCTTTATTTTACCAAAAACCAATTTCTACTTACCGTATGTTTCAAGTGTAATAATATAAGTGTCATCTTCTATACTCGAGTTGATTGAATTTGGCAGCGCGTAGCGTGTCCAATTGGCGCCGCCGGTGTCTTTGTTCGCCAAGTACAAGTCTCGCTGACTTTGCAGACTTGAAATGGAGATGAAGTCGCCAATGCTCCTCGGAAAACTGTCGTCTTTGTGGTGCACGAACATCTCCATCCTATGGGACAGTTGTTCGGAGGACAGTGAGAACAGGTACCTGGTGCAGTTCGTCTTGTTGGTCATGTATCGACAGTTGAAATCTTCTGTTGTGAAAAAAAAGGATAATTGAGTAAAACTTTTGTTACTTAGCGTGATATCATTGTAGTTGGAAACAGTGAGTTACTTCTTAAGTTTTCGAGTCAATTGAATTAAGACTAGAATTTTGACAACTTTCACTGGGGTAGGAAATAACTTGAAATTATAGCAAATATCAAATAATATTAAAACTGGAATGAAAATAATTTTAATTCAGTGATGCTCAACCTGATGCCTTTGCCCAACTTCAATCAGCATGATATAACCACTATGTTATCGAAAAATGCATTTTTCTTCTTTTTTGCTGTCAAGTGCAGTTTGGTTTAATTTTGAAAAATCCTTTAGATGCACTCGACAAAGTTATCCCCCCAAAACTAGCACACTGAGCATAATACACATACCGTAAAGTCGGGTTACTTGGACCCTAAGGGGTTACTTGAACCCATTACAGTAAAATGATAAAATCTAGGTTTGGTACTTATTAGTTGAAGACTTGCACGTAGTTCCTCGTTTCTCCTCTAGGTAGAAGCACTCTGCATTCTCTAATGCTAGTACCAAACCCAGATTTTATCATTTTACTGTGGGCTCAAGTAACCACCTTGTGGGTCCAAGTAACCCGACTTGACGGTACTTCTCAAGTTTTCGAGTCAATTGAATCAAGATTAGAATTTTGACAACTTTCACTGGGGTAGGAAATAACTTGAAATTATAGCAAATATCAAATAATATTAAAACTGGAATGAAAATAATTTTAATTCAGTAATGCTCAACCTGATGCCTTTGCCCAACTTCAATCAGCATGATATAACCACCATGTTAACGAAAAATGCATTTTTCTTCTTTTTTGCTGTCAAGCGCAGTTTGGTTTAATTTTTAAAAATTCTTTAGATGCACTCGACAAAGTTATTCCCCCAAAACTAGCACACTGAGCATAATACACATACTAAGGGGAAAAAAAACTTTTTTTTTTTATTTTTTGTTGTAACAAATATTTTATTTGGTGCAGTAAATATTATTATTTTTTGCTATACTTCGCAGCAATTTAACTTGTCAGTGACGTCACTACGGGCGGAGCCAATAAGAGCTCACAAGCAGTCTGCGGTCTCCTCTAATTCGCCAAGTAGGCTGTGACGTTTTATCTAGCTCGCTTTTCATACGCTAACGTCACGCTGTTGGCTCCGCCCGTAGTGACGCCACTGCCAAGTTAAACTGCTGCGAAGTATAGATGTGGTGTTTCGAGTAAATATTACGGTTGGTTAGGGTAAGTGGGCCCCCTTTTTAGAACAGTTCGTTTTTAAAGCCTTATACAAAAGTTTTAAAACAAAACAGCTTGAATTTTTGGACCTATTTTATCTTGGACATTATTCATAAACACAAGTTTAGCATTATTTCCTAAAAAAACATTTAAATATTTTTTACAAAATGGCGTGGGGGACCCACTTACCTCCTTACAAAACAATCATATCTGTGAAATTCATTAAAAGCCGTTAGGCGTATTTTTTATTTTTACATATAAGTTAGTGTTGAATAAACATGATGGAGTCGATTAAGATCAATTTTGGTAAAATAGAAAAACAATTGTAGGCTTAAAAAAATGAAAACTTCTAACAGCAGCGTCTATTTGAAGTTTTCTGAGGGAGAAACATTATCTTTTCATTTGTATCATATTTTAAAAATAGACCTTCATAATATACTTCATGGTTTTTTTTGTTCAAATTTCACAAATACATAGGGCAATTTCACGTGACTCACGTTGCAATTTGGCGTGATTTTACAAAAGTAAATGTTATATATATTAAAGAAATGCCATGCTTGATTTAAATAAAGCTGTTGACAGTTATCTGGTATGCCAGTGAGAACCTGTGGATGTCAGCATTTTAAATTTCAACAGAAATAGATGGGGTTTCAACCTTAATTTAACATCGTGACTTACGTTACAAAAAAAAGGAACTCAAGTTTTTTGGATAATAAAAAACCTAAGATTCCTGCTCTTTTAGAATAATAAAATGTAGAAACTGCTTTTTATGGCACAAAATATGTTTCTAAGTTATGATATATACGAAAATAAAGTTCATTCTGCAGTCACTAATTAAGTTAATCAATATTGTGAATGTGACACACGTTACATAGTTTCGTGACTCACGTTACATCTCCGTTTTAGTCTTTTACTTTACATCCTATTTTGACAATTTTGTGTAGAGATTTCACCTAAATTCAATTAAATTAATGCTTAATGGCTTGTTTTCTTTAGTTGATCAGTTTTAAATACAGTAAAACCTCTCCGAGCGGTCACTTTTACAAAGCGGCCACCCCTCTTAACGGCCAATTTTTCGCAGCACGAATTTTTTGTCCCATAGACCTAGGGTTAAAATTCTCCTTAGCAGCTGCCATCTAACCCCTCTGAACGGTCACAGAGTGGATTCATCAATTCAATTTTCCAAAAACATATGTTTGTCTTTTTTTATACTACTTCCCGTATTTTCTCTGTGGCTTCATTGTACTGATTTCAAATTCTCAATTCATACATCTGAAAATTTTTACAGGATACTACACACCATTACATTTCATCTGCTACCAATCATAACATTTAATGTTGCATAATGGCTGCAAAATTAGTTGACTGCTGTCAGAAGTAGGCTCTTCAAAGTACTTACTTTTCTCATCCCTTACTGATGAATAATTCAATTTTAAGCATCTCAAATAAGAGCAAGTGAGATTGTGTGAGAGCAAGTTGACCGTGCTTTTTAAAATTTCTCTTATGTTCCAATTTTATATGTGCATATATTTTTTTTTCTCTCGCTCAAGCTAATTTTTTAAATCATTTTCGTTTAGATTTTCTTGGGATAAATAATTTTTTCAGCATGAGTTCGATGGACATTGAAATCTTCTTTTCAAATGTATATTACATTTACGGATGAGTATTGAGTTACTCACTTATGACTACAGTTTAACTGTGAGGTGAATTAACGGAATTTCTCTTTGTTTTGGCGAGTCTTCCTTAGTGTATTTACATATTTGTATACTTGTTGAAGCCATAATTAAGAAGTTTAAATTTAGTCAAAATTTCCTTTGAAAGTTTTATAATTTTATTTTTCAGCTTATATTGAATTGCTAGAGACAATATACTTAGATTTTCGACTTTCTCGTAAGACATTCTTTCATCCAGAGACAATGTTTCTGTTTACATGCAATGTACTTACCTTTTTGCTTTAATTTTTCTCGGCACCTTTTCTGTCATTCTACGGTTACTCGTTAAATATTTTAAAAAATTCTTTTACTGGAATGAAAAAGCTTTCTTAGATGCGGAAGAAAAATATGTACATGCATAAACACATGCTACACATTTGAAAGCTGAGGGTCAAAACAGGGACCCAGTGCACTAATTGAAAGATTATAAAACACTAAAAGAACTAAAATTACGCTATTTATATTTAATTTCATTAGTATTATTAATTATATATAGGTGTGTACAAGTGCTAATCCTCCCTTTAGACCCTAAAATACCATCAGGGCACATTAAATACTTTTAAGAAATTAATATTAGCTTGTATTGGCTGTAACTCACTTTTCGCGTGACTCACGTTACAAAATAAACATCCTTATTTTTTGAATAAAAAAGCAAAAAACTCTAAATTGGCCTATAATTTCTTTTTTGTAATATACATGAGTAGGAGAAACAGGAAAAAAAAATTCATTTATAAGCTATAAAATCTGGAAAAATTAAAAAAATTAAGTTTTCGAGACTCACGTTACACAAAATTTAATGGTTTAAAAACTACTTAAAAAAATTATTTTAAGAATAAATTTCAAAATGTACTATTAATAATTGTTTTCTTATCGAATAAATCTGTCAGGAAAAAATGCAATTAAATTGTGGAAACAGGCTAAACCAATAAAATATGCTCGTTTAAAATTGTGTCTATCAGAGAGAGACTTTTATAAGATTGTGAGCTCATAGAACAAGTTCTTTTACAAGAAGAAAATGATTCACCTGAAGTTACCTTATTCTAATTTGTAAACTTCAATCAATATAGAGAACGTACAAAAAAAAATTAAAACAATTTTTCAACATTTTTTTTAACACCGAATTCCCAGGTTGCCTGGAATTGCCCATAGTTACCAGCTTTTGCAGTTTTTGTAGCTGAACCATTAATTTCTTCTATAGGTCTCCATAATTATCTTTCATTTCATCGTAGAAATTGCTTCATCAAAACTGCTTTTCATTTTGAAATCATCATTATTATGAGGGGCCCACTACACCATAGTGAGGGGACCCACTTACCCTAGTAGAGAAAAACCACGGGGTAAGTGGGACACCTCCCCTTAAACACTTAATAGTAATATTTTGCATAAAAATTATTTTTCAATGTGTACTTAAGGTTAAACTCTACAAAAAAACTTGAACACAGAAAATATAACAAAAACTAACAATGAAACACTTCTTTGAAAAATGTTGCTTAAACTCGCAAAAAAATTTTTTTTTGGAAATTTTTTTGACATTAATACAAAGCAAAAAAAAAAAAAGTGCCATGAAACCCAAATATATGCAAAAGCAATCACTGTGATGAAATTTGATATGATCAGTACAAAAAAGTAGAAAAACCATATGCGCATTTCAGTTTCAAAGCGGGTGGCCCACTTACCCCAGTGACCCACTTACCCGTACCAACCCTAAATGAAATATTTCCAACTAAAAAACTTTAACACTTTTTTGAAAGATATATATAATGCGAAACTAATTCTTACAGTGCAAGATCTCAAGTCATTCTGTTTTCATTAAAACCTAACTGAATAGTTAATTTCAAAAACCAGACTAACGACAAACTGTCGAATTTCAAGAAGACATCAATAACATCACATTAAATTATTCAATAGCAATTACAAAACTTTTTACTGAAGAAGTATAGTTTAATTTGTTGTAGTTTCAGTTAAAATTTTTTTAATATTCATCGAAAAATTTTAAAATGATGGGAAAACTGCTTGTTTGAAATTTTAGAACTTGTCGCTTAACAGGTCTTTGAAATAAACGGTTTAACCGGTGAGGCGATTTCTTTTGACACTTAAGTGGTGAATTGAGGTAAATGTAAACTCCACACTACTTATAGCGCACTACACAAAAGTTATCAGATTAGAGTAGGAAAGTTTCCAATGACTTTTATATTATTTAGTAAAGCAAATACAACCGAAACAGTTTCGTAACATATACTATAAAACCTGTACTATGTTAACATTACAAAACGTTGGAAGCAAAAGTTTAATTCTACTGGGGTGCAAGACATCTCGCCCTATCAGTTATGGGAAAAAAAATTGATTAATTTAAAATCGATTTTTGTTGTCGATCGTTTTTTAAACACAAATGTTTGGTTTTCAATTTTATTCCGATATCGATTATTCATATTTTAGAAAAAGAGTAACGCACGAAAAACAGAACACCGTGAATATTTATAAAAATCCAGTTATGATGAAAGTTACAACAAAAGTCACTTACTGATAGCGAATTAAATCCTACTGGAAAGTTTTTTTTGTAGCCCTTCAGACAAGTAGGCTTCATTGGTAAAATGTTAACGAACTCCTAATTTTTACTATTTGTTATTAAAGCACTAAATTTTGGGTGTGTAATCCTTAAAAGATGGGAATAATTTTGTTTTCAGTGCAGTATGTACAAAATTACGAGCTAAGGGATTTAATCTACACTGTGAAGTACATCTATAATGTTTGTAAGTATCACAAGCTTCTGTTCATTTAATTTTCAACTTTCTCATTTAGAAAAACGCATGTATTCTAAAATCAAGTTTTAATTTATTTTTGCAACTCAATGAAGGTCTCTTAAATAATCGACACAAAATAGTTGAAATTCTATGACGACAGAAATAACTGATATACCAACAAAACTAGATCAGAAAACTAGATCATGAAAGTACTGCATATAATATAAATTACAACATAAGCTTTTTTTGTATGTGGAGTATTATTTTATTGAAGTTTTATTTTTCTTATCCTAAACGTCTTTAAAAAAGAAAATGCAGCAATTTCAGGAAGACACTAAATATACATCTCAGAAGGGAACTAATTTAGAATGCAGAGTCGCGCGTCTCTTGGTAAAAACCGGGTCAATTAAAAAAAAAAAAAAAAAGGTGCAAAAGACCCCCTTTGAAGCTTCCGAATGCAACCAAAAGGGGAGGGAGGTACACAACTAGACCTCACTCGGCAGGCCCATATTTTATGCACAAAAATTTGCGATTAATGAGTTTTTACCAAAGAATTGGAAAATACTCATGAGAGAGAATAATATGACTGAGGAAGTGGTTTGCACTAATATCTCAATAACAGAAGATTGACGGTATTTATAGTTTGAAAAGTGCTGAGAAAAGCTGGGAAACTGTTTAAAACCAACAGTGCTTGTATGATTCTCTTACATAAATTCAATAGTTGTATTAAATTATTACTGTTTTTTTACTTAACTTTTTTAGGAAGTGGTTTGCACTAAAATCTCAATAACAGAAGGTTGACGGTGTTTAGTTTGAAAAGTGCTGAGAAAAGTTGGGAAACTGTTTAAAACCAACAGTGCTTGTATGATTCTCTTACATAAATTCAATAGTTGTATTAAATTATTACTGTTTTTTTACTTAACTTTTTGAAGAAGTGGTTTGCACTAAAATCTCAATAACAGAAGGTTGACGGTGTTTAGTTTGAAAAGTGCTGAGAAAAGTTGGGAAACTGTTTAAAACCAATAGTGCTTGTATGATTCTCTTACATAAATTCAATAGTTGTATTAAATTATTACTGTTTTTTTACTTAACTTTTTGAGGAAGTGGTTTGCACTAAAATCTCAATAACAGAAGGTTGACGGTGTTTAGTTTGAAAAGTGCTGAGAAAAGCTGGGAAACTGTTTAAAACCAACAGTGCTTGTATGATTCTCTTACATAAATTCAATAGTTGTATTAAATTATTACTGTTTTTTTACTTAACTTTTTGAGGAAGTGGTTTGCACTAAAATCTCAATAACAGAAGGTTGACGGTGTTTAGTTTGAAAAGTGCTGAGAAAAGCTGGGAAACTGTTTTAAAACCAACAATGCTTGTATGATTCTCTTACATAAATTCAATAGTTGTATTAAATTATTACTGTTTTTTTACTTAACTTTTTGAGGAAGTGGTTTGCACTAAAATCTCAATAACAGAAGGTTGATGGTGTTTAGTTTGAAAAGTGCTGAGAAAAGTTGGGAAACTGTTTAAAACCAACAGTGCTTGTATGATTCTCTTACATAAATTCAATAGTTGTATTAAATTATTACTGTTTTTTTACTTAACTTTTTGAGGAAGTGGTTTGCACTAAAATCTCAATAACAGAAGGTTGACGGTGTTTAGTTTGAAAAGTGCTGAGAAAAGTTGGGAAATTGTTTAAAACCAACAGTGCTTGTATGATTCTCTTACATAAATTCAATAGTTGTATTAAATTATTACTGTTTTTTTACTTAACTTTTGAGGAAGTGGTTTGCACTAAAATCTCAATAACAGAAGGTTGACGGTGTTTAGTTGAAAAGTGCTGAGAAAAGTTGGGAAATTGTTTAAAACCAACAGTGCTTGTATGATTCTCTTACATAAATTCAATAGTTGTATTAAATTATTACTGTTTTTTTACTTAACTTTTTGAGGAAGTGGTTTGCACTAAAATCTCAATAACAGAAGGTTGACGGTGTTTAGTTTGAAAAGTGCTGAGAAAAGTTGGGAAACTGTTTAAAACCAACAGTGCTTGTATGATTCTCTTACATAAATTCAATAGTTGTATTAAATTATTACTGTTTTTTTACTTAACTTTTTGAGGAAGTGGTTTTGCACTAAAATCTCAATAACAGAAGGTTGACGGTGTTTAGTTTGAAAAGTGCTGAGAAAAGTTGGGAAACTGTTTAAAACCAACAGTGCTTGTATGATTCTCTTACATAAATTCAATAGTTGTATTAAATTATTACTGTTTTTTTACTTAACTTTTTGAGGAAGTGGTTTGCACTAAAATCTCAATAACAGAAGGTTGACGGTGTTTAGTTTGAAAAGTGCTGAGAAAAGTTAGGAAATTGTTTAAAACCAACAGTGCTTGTATGATTCTCTTACATAAATTCAATAGTTGTATTAAATTATTACTGTTTTTTTACTTAACTTTTTGAGGAAGTGGTTTGCACTAAAATCTCAATAACAGAAGGTTGACGGTGTTTAGTTTGAAAAGTGCTGAGAAAAGCTGGGAAACTGTTTAAAACCAACAGTGCTTGTATGATTCTCTTACATAAATTCAGTAGTTGTATTAAATTATTACTGTTTTTTTACTTAACTTTTTGAGGAAGTGGTTTGCACTAAAATCTCAATAACAGAAGGTTGACGGTGTTTAGTTTGAAAAGTGCTGAGAAAAGCTGGGAAACTGTTTAAAACCAACAATGCTTGTATGATTCTCTTACATAAATTCAATAGTTGTATTAAATTATTACTGTTTTTTTACTTAACTTTTTGAGGAAGTGGTTTGCACTAAAATCTCAATAACAGAAGGTTGACGGTGTTTAGTTTGAAAAGTGCTGAGAAAAGCTGGGAAACTGTTTAAAACCAACAGTGCTTGTATGATTCTCTTACATAAATTCAATAGTTGTATTAAATTATTACTGTTTTTTTACTTAACTTTTTGAGGAAGTGGTTTGCACTAAAATCTCAATAACAGAAGGTTGATGGTGTTTAGTTTGAAAAGTGCTGAGAAAAGTTGGGAAACTGTTTAAAACCAACAGTGCTTGTATGATTCTCTTACATAAATTCAATAGTTGTATTAAATTATTACTGTTTTTTTACTTAACTTTTTGAGGAAGTGGTTTGCACTGAAATCTCAATAACAGAAGGTTGACGGTGTTTAGTTTGAAAAGTGCTGAGAAAAGTTGGGAAATTGTTTAAAACCAACAGTGCTTGTATGATTCTCTTACATAAATTCAATAGTTGTATTAAATTATTACTGTTTTTTTACTTAACTTTTTGAGGAAGTGGTTTGCACTAAAATCTCAATAACAGAAGGTTGACGGTGTTTAGTTTGAAAAGTGCTGAGAAAAGTTGGGAAATTGTTTAAAACCAACAGTGCTTGTATGATTCTCTTACATAAATTCAATAGTTGTATTAAATTATTACTGTTTTTTTTACTTAACTTTTTGAGGAAGTGGTTTGCACTAAAATCTCAATAACAGAAGGTTGACGGTGTTTAGTTTGAAAAGTGCTGAGAAAAGTTGGGAAACTGTTTAAAACCAACAGTGCTTGTATGATTCTCTTACATAAATTCAATAGTTGTATTAAATTATTACTGTTTTTTTACTTAACTTTTTGAGGAAGTGGTTTGCACTAAAATCTCAATAACAGAAGGTTGACGGTGTTTAGTTTGAAAAGTGCTGAGAAAAGTTGGGAAACTGTTTAAAACCAACAGTGCTTGTATGATTCTCTTACATAAATTCAATAGTTGTATTAAATTATTACTGTTTTTTTACTTAACTTTTTGAGGAAGTGGTTTGCACTAAAATCTCAATAACAGAAGGTTGACGGTGTTTAGTTTGAAAAGTGCTGAGAAAAGTTAGGAAATTGTTTAAAACCAACAGTGCTTGTATGATTCTCTTACATAAATTCAATAGTTGTATTAAATTATTACTGTTTTTTTACTTAACTTTTTGAGGAAGTGGTTTGCACTAAAATCTCAATAACAGAAGGTTGACGGTGTTTAGTTTGAAAAGTACTGAGAAAAGTTGGGAAACTGTTTAAAACCAACAGTGCTTGTATGATTCTCTTACATAAATTCAATAGTTGTATTAAATTATTACTGTTTTTTTATTTAACTTTTTGAGGAAGTGGTTTGCACTAAAATCTTAATAACAGAGGATTGACGGTATTTAGTTTGAAAAGTACTGAGAAAAGTTGGGAAACTGTTTAAAACCAACAGTGCTTGTATGATTCTCTTACATAAATTCAATAGTTGTATTAAATTATTACTGTTTTTATACTTAACTTTTTGTTCGTTTTGTTTTTTAATAAGGTTTCAAAAGTTTGTGCTCAGATGAATTAGCAAAAGTAACTATTTACTTCCTTTTATTTATTTAAATAATCTTTAAATTAGTTTAAAAAAACTAGAAAATACGCTTTTAGATGCACTTATAATACATCAACATGTAATATAGTTTAGCCTTTAGTATTAATAATAGTATTAAATATAGTACTTTTATATTTGTAAAGAACGTGAATTTTATCTTTTACTCAGAGTGACATATAACAAACAAACCCACATGTGAAACTAATAAAAGCGTGAAGAAAATAAATACCTTTGTGCGATGGATATGAAGTTTAGATCAACGTTAACGATGCACAAATTTACACATCCTAAAGCTCACACTTCTTGTATTGAAAAAGGGGCTCCTTGTAGCCCCGAAACACATGTCTGCAGTATACCTGTACATTTGTGCATCGTTAACGTTGATCTAAACTTCACAATAAAAGCGTATTAATAATAAAGCTATTTCTTAAGAAAATTCAAGAAAGTAATTAAATTTTCGACTATTATTACTGGAAGAGTAGATAAGTATCTTCATTATATTTAATTCCCGGATTTTACACTGGTAGAAGCGGTTTGCAATATCAAAAGCTCAGCTTTTATGAAAATTAAATTAAAAAAACCATACATAAAGAAATACATTCATTTGAAAAAAAAAAAAAAAAAAAATTTGTCTTCTTTCGAGAAAAAGCAAAATATAATGTAAAAAGTGTGGGACAAAGAGTAATATTTACTGTTTTAAGTGCTACCTATCTAGTAATATTTTAACCATAAATTGGTACACATACTGTAATATTTTGTTGAAAGACAAAAAATTATTTTTGCATTAAAGTGCATGTTATTAACATTTTAAATATAAATTTAGACCTACTTATATTAGATGCAGTGCTTGTTTATTTGATATTAAGCTTATTTTCATTGCAAATGTTTTATACAATTGGTTAAGTGCTTACAGGGTAATCTGAGTGGGGCAAAATTAAATGCTTCATTTTGTTTACTTGTATTCAATCATTTATTAAATCATTGACGTATGCATTCATTGATTTATTTACATTCCTTCGTTTATTAATTCACTTATTTATTCAATCATCCTCCTCTTTTTTTCTTATTTTCTCACTACTTTATGTATTCATTCATTGTTTCACATACTATTAAGTTATTTATTTATTTCTTTGTTCATTGTTATAGTTTACTCATTTATTAAATTATATTTATATTTTTAAAATCGTTACAAAAAGGTTTAACTTTTCCCATAAAAAAATGGTTTTCTACTTATTTTGGAGGTTTAAATTTTCCACCGGATGTGAAAAATGTTTCAATTTAAGTTTTATTGGGAAATTCATTATTCTTACTTTATGTATTAAAATTTTCAGAACACATTTCCAAATATATAATTTTGAAAAATGTAAATGCTCTTAACTACTTCACTTGCCCCATATTTCCCTATATTTCGAAGCAAACACCTATGCTATACCTATGGTCACTGTTTGTACATATCACGTTTTAAGTGTAATGCAATTATTTTTAAGCAAAAGACATTTTTATCTTCTTTACCCCTTATATTATGCTTTTTTCGGACGATCCGTGATTTTCGTTATCCGCGATGCCAACGTTATACCGCCACCCAATTCCGCGGATAATAGGGAGTGTACTGTAGTTAAAAAATTTGTCGAAACATCGGGCTGGATTGATGTACTATAATTTTCATATTTCGATCCTCCTCTCCTTTGTACTTGGGCTGTTTATAAATTCTAGTACTCAAAGGCTATAAAACTTGTGACGCTATGAATATTTATAAACTCTTCATTAGTTTACCAGAAGCTGTCATACTAACTACTGATTCGAGTAACAAATAATTCAGGGACGTTTTTATGAAAAGATTAAATAATCAGCACAATATTTTTATTCTGATCAAAATAAAATCATGAGATCTTATATCATAGAAGGGGGTTTCACTTTTAAAGGGAAAATAACCATGATTGTGACCAGAGGGAGAAATTAAATAAAGTACCTTTTGCAATCGATTGTTGAATTTTATCGTTATGTGATATCATATCGTAACTCTTAACGAAAAATCCTTATGTAGTCATGCAATGTTGGAAAAGATAAGCTTTTTTTGGTTTCTTAGTGCTAATTAATTAAAATTTGTTTACAGAAATTATGCCAACATAGAAAAACGGTTCTTTTAACCTGCAGTCTTTTGCTCAATAAAGTAAATTAAAGTAGGAAAAGATAAAACACGGAGGAGGGAAGGGGGAAGGGCCATTCCATGAAAAGTGAAACCAATTGGTCAAAAATTCATATTGAAGTTATGTTGCTATGTTATACATCATTTTAAAGCTTAAGATGTATATTTTAAGAATCTTGCATTGGTTTTTTGGTGAGAGTTAGAATAATACTTGTTTTCTTAGTTGGAAGTACGATATTCACGAACTTGTAAAAATCAGAAAAACGAACACATTTTCAAATGCATATTTCTCATCGAAAAATAAAAACAAAAATAACTACTTGTAGCACAATTTTAACTACTAAGACGGTACTATAATAATATGCATTCATTAATTTCTTTTGAATTGATCTAAATGGTGTAATTGAAGTTTGAAAAAAAGAAGTTTGATGTTACGTCTGTAACAAAAAAGAAGCAAAAGTTGTCATTACGTCCTAAAAAATCAAAATTAAAAAAAACCCTTAATGGTCCTTTTGGCAAATTCTTAGAGTAATTGCCCACCATAGTTAAAAATATTTCAACTGATTTAGTTTTTAAATTAATGCTGTTACAGACGTAACATTTCGGCCATAACAAATGGCTCTATGTTACGTCCGTAGCAAAGTAAATTTCCAATTAAATTGGTAAAAAGCACAGGATGAGCAATACACGTATATAGCATAATATGGTACGAGTACTAAAGTTTCTGGTATTCTGATTTTGAAATTTTTAATTATGTCGGCATGTAATTGAAATTTATTTGCGAAAATGCCGTTCGAATTTCGAAAACGTCGGACGAAAAAGGACACATTTTTTCATTCAAAAAAAAAAAAAAAAATATCAAAATTGACCAACTGTCACCAAGAAGGTTAAATTTTAGTTTGGTACTAGTATTCTGCTATATCATCCAACATTTTCAAATTTTTAAGTTCTCCTAAGACCAATCACTGATTCCAGGGAGGAATTTATTTTTCCCGATTTTTTTATGTAGCAGCCCCATTATGCATTAATTTTAAGAATACAAATAAATAAATTTGTGTGAATAAGGCCCTTCTAAACTTTTCTTGTGTCAATCTTTCTTGGAAATAATTGTCTTAAGATGCATTAATTTATTGTTACATATTGACATATCGGCATATGCTCTCAACTCCCCCAGACTTACCCAAATTTTCTAAAACTGTTACAGTATAACTTAAAATATTCAAATAATGTGTTAATTAACGCTACTGTATTGTTTTAGCACAAAAAATCTTTGTTTATTCCTGCTTTAAAATACTGTTTTCGACTTTCAAATCAGAGATGTTACGTCTGTAACACCACTTTGTTTCGTCCGTAACAAGTTTATGAATTTTTTTCACAAATTCGGCAGTCAAAATCCACACAATCTTTATGGTTTTAGAAAGCTTGAAGTCTCTAGAACACGTATTTAAAAAAAAAAGTTCAAAATTTCCGTATAATTCAGAGGAATATTGTTAGTTGTATGACATAGTCGAGTTTTTGCTATTTTGTGAATTACGTCTGTAACAGGCAGTTTTTAATGTCTGTATTTTTTTGTAATTAAGCAATCCACACGCAAATTTAATGCAGCATAAACATTATCAAGTTACACTACAGGAAAAAAAATTGAAGACTTTCATCAGCCCAAACCAGAATTATTTGTGTTCAAAGTCTGCGATTGTTACGTCTGTAACGATGGAATTGCCCGGAAGTTTTTCTTTTACAAATAATATAAAATACGTAATTCTTCTTTTCATTAAATCAAAAACAAAAATGTTCTGTAGTGGTTTCAGCTGACTTCTAATTTTTAGCTTTAAATGTTTTGATTCTAAATTCCCTTTTTACTTTCTTCTACATCTGATATATAGAAAAAAATTTGGATTCGTGATAATTTTCGAATTCCGAATTTTGACGGATTTGCATGTTTTGAGGTGTGCTGAGTCCGTTTTGACCATATTTACAATTTGAGCAGTTCAAAATAAATACATAAATATATGAATAATATTAATACACATTACGCTTTACAGCAAAAGTCAGTTATGTAATTTTTGATCAAATAGATGGCGTTGGTTCTGACTATCATTTTGAAAATGATCGTTGGTCACGAAATACAGAAGTAAGTTAATTTTTGGTTGAAGCAATTGAAAGCTACTTTTTGAATAGTTCAAAACAGTTTGTTTTGTGGCATGAAATATATTTACTATCTTGATATTGCCGGATCTTGGAGAAGGTAAGAAAATTATTTACGAAATTAATACAACTTTCCTTTTAACCCTCGTGGGTCCCTCCCATTTCAGTTACACTCAAGACCCTTGGGGTCATAAACGACCCCAAGGCTTCCTTTAATGAATTTATTGTGATTATTGAATGTTACATGCATTATTTAAGTTCACACACTTTTTACTGCTAAAAAAATAAAAATAAAAAGACACAATCAAAGTAAAATTTAGTTTATGAATTAAAATTATAATTTTAGAGCAAAACTTACAATAACTGTAGATTTATTTACATCTGTTACAGACCTGAAAAAACATGATTTTTTGCAAGTGAATTTCAAACACTTATGACATTTTTCGATGCATTTTCTATCCAGTTCTCTTGGACAAAGTTGCAACGTCCTCTTTTTCTGGCCTTCTGGGGAAGTGACCCCAAGGGTGTTGTATGCAAAAAATGCAATTCGGGAAAAATAAAACACAATAATAGCATTATTTTGAATAGAAAACTAGAAGAATAAAAGCCACAAAATGCCATTAAAAACAAATGGTTGATTAACAAGATATATTAAACAGAAATTGCATTGGGGTCACATATAACCCCAAGGAACCCACGAGGGTTAAAAAGTGCAACATAGATATTAATATCTGTTCCGTACCAAACGTCTGCAATATCTTCACGTAGATTGCGATAATAGATAATCTCCCAAATTTTGAATTTAAACCCTAACCTCTGCTACATGTGCTTGTATATCATCCATCTGAAAATCTACCCAGTTAGATAAGCATTCAGTTTGCTCTATAGGGAGCATGATCGTTAGTCATTCTTAGAAAAGTTTTACAACATTTTGTGCTCTCCCATGATGATTTTATTTTAAAGATTCTTTCAAGATAGATGAAAAAATGCGTTGAGGTAAGAAATTGTAAATATATGTACCAAATGATGAGGTCTAAAGTCATTTTTAATGAAAGGGGAAAAATAAAGGCTTTCACGATGTCATCATGCATCTAATGTACAATGGCAGGACAAGATACTGTAATTGTACAGAGGGGCCGTGGTGGCCCGATCGGTAAGGCATCGGACTCGTGTCCGAAAGGACCCGGGTTCGATCCCAGCCGATCAAAGATCCACCGTCTTGATTAATGGTGACTGGGAGGCGTTAAAAATGTCGTGGTCACAAAGTCCTCCAAGTGAAACGATACCTCTGGGGGTGCTAGGGCCTAGGGTTTGCTCGACCCTAGGTTCTGGTTCAAAATTAAGAACAGAGCGCTCTTCAGGGCCCTATCCCGGTTAAACCACTAAACTGGTAGGTACGGGGGACCCTGGAGGGTGAAATGAAATGAAATGTAATTGTACAGAAAATAACAACGTTACAATGCACAAATGAGCAGGGATACTGCTGACACGTGTTTTGGCGTTACAACAGTAGCGTAGCATCCATAAGCTCACACTTTTTTGCATTGATAAGGCGTTCCTTGTAACGCCGAAACACGTGTCTGCAGTATCCCTGCTCATTTGTGCATTGTAACGTTGTTATTTTCTGTACATCTTTAGCACAAAGGTATTTGTAAACTTTATACTGTAATTGGTCAATACAAACTTTTATCATGCGGCAGTTGCAGGTTATTTTAAATTCTCAATCCTGAAAAAACTCTTTAAAACGAAGAGGGCATCAAAGTAGAAAATTACACAAAAGCTCTGCTTTTACGAATGACACTAAAGAATCGAATGTACTAAATGGACAATGTTATAGACGACTCGCATTAAGTTTACTATACAGTATGAAAGAAATTATAATTGTAAAAGTTATTTCGCGGAGAGATACGTTTTTTTTTCAGGTTCTTTGCTGCTCTAAGAGCAATTTTGTTTCATTGTATTCTTAGTTTTAAGATTCGACGTGATTCTAGTAGTTTTTATTGCTATCTTTCATCCTTAAACTCACGTCAAAGAAGAACTTGACCACTTCATTCCCGCAGGTGAGAACGCATGGTATTCCCAAAGTTTTGGGTCAAATAGCCAGGGGTGCCCATTCCCCCCCCCCCCAAGCTCAATGGCGTAAATTCCCCCCAAAAAATTTCAGAACCCTCTAGTGCTTTTTTTATATCTCTCTTTTTTATTTTATCCATGTTTTTAAATATTATTTATTCATTATTTATAATTATAACTTTTATTTATTTATTTTTTAAAATTATAACTATTATTTATATATTTTTTAAAATTATAACTGTTTATTTTTTATGTATTATTAATTTTTTAAAAGTTCGAATTATGCGCAGAATAGAATCGCTTTTTTTCCTTTCCAGTCAGTCGAAGCACACACACACACAAAAGCAAAATAGTAATAAAGAAATAAAAGAAATAATTTAAATAAAAAAAATAAATTAATGCATAATTTTTATTAAAAAAGAATCACTGAATAATTTAAATTGAAAAATAAACTGATAAATAATTTAAATAAATAAATAACTTAGTTGAAAAAAAATCCTCCCCCCCCTCAAAAAAAATTTTGATGGCGCAACTTGCGCCATAATCCCCCCGTGTGGGTACCCCTGCAAATAGCTAAATTGAAAAGTATGAGGAATAAACAAACTTATTAGCAACATTTTAAGAAGGTTGTTTGTCAAACGGATGAAGTAGCTCGGAGAGAAAAATATTAACATTAACCTTGTTGGTTTGGGGTCAAAATGTCGCGGCCGAAATGTCGCGGGCCAAAATGTCGCGGCCAAAATGTCGCCGAGCCAAAATGTCGCGGGCTGAAATGTCGCGGGCAAAAATGTCGCCGGTTCAAAATGTCGCCGAGCCAAAATGTCGCGGGCTAAAATGTCGCGGGCCAAAATGTCGCCGGTCCAAAATGTCGCCGAGCCAAAATGTCGCGGGCTAAAATGTCGCGGGCCAAAATGTCGCCGGTCCAAAATGTCGCCGAGCCAAAATGTCGCGGGCTAAAATGTCGCGGACCAAAATGTCGCCGGTCCAAAATGTCGCCTGCCCAAAATGTCGCGGGCCAAAATGTCGCGTGGTCAAAATGTCGCCGGTCAAAAATGTCGCCGGGCCAGAATGTCGCCGGGCCAGAATGTCGCCGGTCAAAAATGTCGCCGGTCAAAAATGTCGCCGGGCCAAAATGTCGCCGATCAAAAATGTCGCCGGTCTAAAATATCGCCGGTCTAAAATGTCGCCGGTCAAAAATGTCGCCGGTCCAAAATAACGCCGGTCCAAAATATATCCGTTCAAAAATGACGTAAGTGTATAGTACAGATTGAATGTTTCCAGTAATTCACAAATTCAATGCAGCTTAATTATGTAGCTCAATTTTACTAATAAGCTTATCACGATATGATAAATAGACCTAATTAGTAACTTTTTTTAAACGTAGCAGTTTAGAAAATTAGCTTAAGTTATTAACAAAAATGTAACTAAATTGATTTTTTCTAAAGCTTAAATTATTTCAGTACCAAAATAATGCCATAGTTTTTTCAGGGCTGTACTTAGGGCCCAGGGACGCTAAATTTCTTCCTTTTCTAATACGCTTTTACTAGTTTCACAAGTAGGTTTTTTGTTTGTTCGTTTGTATGTATGTAACTCTGAGTCAAAAATAAAATTCACGTTCTTTACAAACGTATAAAAGTAATATGTTTAATACCATTATTATTACTAAAGGCTAAACTATATTGCATGTTGATGTATAATAAGTGCATTTGACATTAGTTCTGAGTTGGGCATCGATCGTCCACAAAAGCATATTATAAGTGCATGCAGTGGCGTACCTAAAAGGGGTGTTTTGGGGACAAACCCCCCCCCCCCCCGAAACGTTGCTCCAAAAATGCAAAAATGAGATGAAAAAATATAAAACTCCTAGAATGAAGAAGTACGATTCTCCAGCGAATATCATTGTGTTACAGACTTCATTGCCACCCCCTCCCCTTCCCAGAATCATTAAGGATTGCCTTTTTTAGAAAATAAATGTCAAAAATTTCCGGAGGTAGACCTCTGAACCTCCCATTATGATCGAAATTCGTCTGAAATTGCGTTTTTGGAACTAAAATTTCGAAAAAATCGCTGGGAAGAATTTCTGTATCCTATCATTTTCTTTCACATTATTAAAAATGGCCGGCAATCGTGTTTTACTGACTGAGGAAGAGATCGAACATCACCAAGATAGTCTAGAATGGAGTTTTTAGAGGTACAATTTATGAAAATTTCCGGGGGCGAACCCCCGGACCCCCCTTCCATTATTCTACAGTAATATTTCTTTACTCTTTAAAAACCTATCTGGTTTTCGAACTTCGGAAGTACGCATTTTCAAGTGCGTATCATATATATATGCACACACATACATGCATGCAAAGTGTGGGTAAAAAGGGGTTGCCCCCCCCCCCCACTCGCCGCCGTTTTTTTAACCTCGTGACGATTTAGAATATAACCCCCCCTGAAACCAACGAGTAGTTACGCCACTGAGTGCATGTAAACTTAGCGGATATTCAACAGTTTTCAAAATCTTCTTTTGAATTTGATTTACTCTAAAAGCGTATTTTTTAGTTTTTTTAAACTATATTTAGGATTATTTCTTTTTTTTTCACACAAAGAAATTAAACAAATAAATTTGCTGTAAAGGCATTTTTTTTTTTTTGCAAAAACGGAATACTGTTTAATCACCGCGTAGCCGGCAATTTTCTTATAGAACATTTTCTTTAAGAGTTGTTTGGGGACGTTTGATATCAAATTAGTTCATGGAATTATTGCTTTCTTTGTAACAACTGAGTGGTGGAAGGGGAAGTGAAATGTCAAGAGAAAAAAATGGTATTATATTCAACTCCACATTTAAATACTGATTGTAACGAAGGTACAGAACCATGTCTGAGCTGATTAACGCCAGAAATGAATAAGCATCTCTCCTTTTAAGACCATTCTAAAAACAAAATTTTGTCTGAATACTTGCACTACTTCTTGATATACATCACTCACAAATAATGAAAAATAAAAAGTTCAATTGCTCTGCTTCCTCGATGATGTGGCGTATCTTCTGAAGGCTTCCTATGGGCCAATTTTTATTTTATTTCGTCTGAACCTTCTTCAGACATTAATCACGCTATGCTGAAAATGTTCCATTACATTCTTGCATGTAAAAACTTGGAAGAACTAGCGGCAAAAACCAATCAGCACTGAATCACATATTGGTTGGTACATGTATGTACCAAATTTCATTCTAATTCACGCACTAAGTTTTGTGGTAGAGTTGCCCCCAGAAAATGGGTCACGCAGATACACACTTACACATTTTCCCTTAAAAAAATAAACGATAAAATTGAATTCCTCACACGTCAGAAAGTGTAAATTCTTCCAAATTGACAATTTTTCACTGATCCAATACTTTCTTTTACACATTTTATGAAGAAGAAAATAAAAAGACCTCTATTATTTAAATAATATAGACTTGCTTTCGATCATGTAAGAAATTTTAACAGAAACCAAGTTTCAAACATTGTATATCTGTCTTATTCATTTCACTGTTCTTCAACTTCTTTTTTAACACACAAATTTTCCTTTCGATATCAATTAAACTAGTCTTGGGCTGCTAATCTATTCGTTTTTAAGTTGGTAGATAGCGAGTTACGGTGAAATGAGCTATTGTAAATAAATAACGTACGCTTGTTTGAAAACTATTTGTTTCTTGGAAAGCGCTCGAAACAGTTACAAGCCGAAAGGGTAAATTTTTTTTAGTATTTTCAAAAATTTTAGTACATACTATCGTTAACGCACACGTTCATCAACAGCAATTAGCAATTTTTTGCTAATTCGGTGTAAAAAAGCCTTTTCATATATTTTAATTTTTGATACTAACTGTATCAATATCGGACCTTCTACATTTTTGTCTGACGACATTTGAACTGGCGACATTTTGGCCCGCGACATTTTTGACTGGCGACATTTTGGACCGGCGACATTTTTGACCTGCGACATTTTGGACCGGCAACATTTTAGACCGGCGACATTTTTGATCGGCGACATTTTTGACCGACGACATTTTGGCCCGGCTACATTTTCGACCGGCGACATTTTGACCGGCGACATTTTGACCACGCGACATTTTGGCCCGCGACATTTTGGGCAGGCGACATTTTGGACCGGCGACATTTTGGCCCGCGACATTTTGGCCCGCGACATTTTGGCTCGGCGACATTTTAGACCGGCGACATTTTGGCCCGCGACATTTTAGCCCGCGACATTTTGGCTCGGTGACATTTTGGACCGGCGACATTTTGGCCCGCGACATTTTAGCCCGCGACATTTTGGCTCGGCGACATTTTGGACCGGCGACATTTTTGCCCGCGACATTTTAGCCCGCGACATTTTGGCTCGGCGACATTTTGGCCGCGACATTTTGGCCCGCGACATTTCGGCCGCGACATTTTGGGCGTATACCAACCTTGTTAGCTATGCATTGAAGCTTCAAGCACCAAAATGTTTTCAACCTGATCCCTGGCATACTTGCGTTAGTGCATTTATCTAAATTAGAGCTACAACAACCAGAGTCAGATTTTCACCAAATTTAATTTATGATATAAACGTATCCACAAAGTAGTACACTTCTTGGCACAGCAACTACATGATATTCAGTCCAAATATTGAGTTATGGTAAACTCATTTACTTAAATCCTATAATCTTTGTTTTTTTAACTATCACTGATTTTACTTAGCGCGAAAACATTCAATTTCTCGTGTAACTCAAGTTTAGTCAAAATAATTCAAAAATTTTATGAATACATTTCTACTGAGGTCTGAAATAAAAGTAGCTTGAAGTGTTTAAAATTTCACTGGGCCCCTGCACAAAATATAGATAGAGCCAACAAAAAATTAAGAAACTTTATGACCAGTTGTTCAAAACTAATATTTTTGACAGTTGTTGTTGTCTTAAAGTACAGATATATCGAAAAAGCTGTTAAATATTAAGGACTCTGGAGGTACTCCATTTGTCATTAGCAGAATATTGTCTTCTATAATCAAAGATGGCAGAAACTGGAATTTCACCAGCAGAATTAGTTATTTCAGTCATAGGAGAGAAGAAAGGGTCAATTTATAGGATTTGAAACAGTAAACCTGCAGTGATTATCAAAGTAAACATATTCATACAGTTGGTCTGGCAGTCCAACTCCTAGCAGAATATTGTCTTCTATAATCAAAGATGGCAGAAACTGGAATTTCACCAGCAGAATTAGTTATTTCAGTCATAATCAGGAGAGAAGAAAGGGTCAATTTATAGAATTTGAAACAGTAAACCTGCAGTGATTATCAAAGTAAACATATTCATACAGTTGGTCTGGCAGTCCAACTCCTAGCAGAATATTGTCTTCTATAATCAAAGATGACAGAAACTGGAATGTCACCAGCAGAATTAGTTATTTCAGCCATAATCAGGAGAGAAGAAAGGGTCAAGTTATAGAATTTGAAACAGTAAACCTGCAGTGATTATCAAAGTAAACATATTCATACAGTTGGTCTGGCAGTCCAACTCCTAGCAGAATATTGTCTTCTATAATCAAAGATGACAGAAACTGGAATGTCACCAGCAGAATTAGTTATTTCAGCCATAATCAGGAGAGAAGAAAGGGTCAAGTTATAGAATTTGAAACAGTAAACCTGCAGTGATTATCAAAGTAAACATATTCATACAGTTGGTCTGGCAGTCCAACTCCTAGCAGAATATTGTCTTCTATAATCAAAGATGACAGAAACTGGAATGTCACCAGCAGAATTAGTTATTTCAGCCATAATCAGGAGAGAAGAAAGGGTCAAGTTATAGAATTTGAAACAGTAAACCTGCAGTGATTATCAAAGTAAACATATTCATACAGTTGGACTGGCAGTCCCTCTAACTTGCCCAACTAATTCCAACTACTTTTGACTCCTATCCTAAACTTCACGACGTTGTAGTTGAAAATCCTTCTGTTTTAATAGTTTTGCATGTTTTTCTGAACTATATTAGGCTGCCTGACAGAGACTTTTGACAGTTATGTCCTAAGTCATGGACAGGTGAAAAAGAAAAAGAAAGAAAGACCAACTTACTTCTCTCTGCCAACACCATCTTCTTTTCAGCAGGGTTATCCTCCAGTTCCATCTCCTTCAGCAACTCTTCGAAAATCTCCTGAGAGGGCGGTGGAAGAGTGTGCTTGGGGAAGATCTCCTCCACCTCGTTCCTCTGTTCCTCATACGCCTTCCTCAGGGCCGACATGACCTCCTCCCTGCGAGCCTCGAACAGACAATCCAAGTCATTGCTCAAGTCGTTGTCATCATCAGCTGTCTCTCTGACAACTGAGGACTGCACCACGGCCGAGACAGCGAAAGCCAAGCACAAGAAGGCAGCAGTGATCATTTTTTGGAAGAAATTGAGTAAGTGCACAATGCCTCGGAGCGGACACTTTTATATGGGTCTGATTAAACTTTCCTCTAATTTCCCCCTTTCCCGTTTTTTGACGTGAACGTTGAACTTGTGCGATTTTAATCAAATGATCTTTCAACTCGCTCATCTACTCGATTGGTTATCTGTCTCTCCCCAAAAAGGGTATTTACTTCAAATTCGTCAATCTACGGACACGGGTTTTCACACGATCTAAATATTTCAAGAAAAGTTATTACAACATTTGGTGCTTTTGCTACGAAGTATCATTTAGTAACGTCTAGCTTGTTGAGTTAAGATTTGCTCTTGAAGATATTTTGAGCTTCAAAGAGTTAGTGTCCGACAAGATTAACTGAATCCTTAAGGGAGGCAAATATGACAGCTAAATATCAATTGCAGTGATATTATCTGAGTATTTTTCTGCACAAATAATACATTTTTTGATCAGGGCAACTTTAAATTTTTATTCCTGTTAATAAACTGCAAATAAGGATTTTTTTCTATAAAGTGAATAAACACTGGGCAACTGTAGTTGCACATTTACACTTGTAACATGTTTAGGATTAAATTAAGTTTTCCAAAAGTGGAGAAAAAAATTTAGTTTTTGATGCATTTATATTTGAACACTCATTGTGATATATATAATATATCCATGGACAAGAAAGAATGAATGAATGAGAGAGAGAGAACAACTGGAAAAGTTTCTTTCTCTCTAATTTTATTTTAAAACTGGCTTTTTCGGAGTTGGATATATTATGATGAATTAATTACAAATATACTAACGCACTGATCAAATGGAAATCTTTTGATCCAAAATATCTTTTTTTGCATGGGAAAAAAGGTTCCTATCAGTTCTGACTGCTATCCGTGCAACTGCAACTTAATAATTATGTTTTTAATACATTGAATTAATCTTTCCTTTCCTTTTATGAAAGATCTGACTAGATATTTAATTTTCTGTCGGAGGGAAAGAAGTTCCTTTCAAATAGAAAGTAATACTTTGAATAACATGCAAGTAGCTAGGCTTGTAATCGCACTTCATGTAGATGATTATAATTTCGTTATTGATATCTGTTCTACTTAGGAAAACGATTAAAAATTTTCTTGCTGTGATAAATTTTCCGAAAACTGAAATTTAATATTTTTCTTACTGATATCAGTTGCTAAGGAACACGTGTAGTTTTAATTGATGGAGAAAGATAAGGTATAAATATAACTCGATGTTTTGCTTTTGGTTTATTCTAATCTTACAATTAGCCAGTTAGAAACTGAAACAAAATATGTTACATTTTTATGAGGCAGCAGAGGTATTCAATGTTTTGTACTTTTGGGAACCCTTTGATCTTGCAGTTTTCCTACAAGAACCTCTTGCTCAAGGGGCAGAAAAAAATAAGGTATCGAAGCTTCATCCTACTCAAAGTTACGAAATTATGTTAGTATCTCTATTTTATCGCAACATAAAGATCTTAATACGATAATTAATGATAAGGTAGCTGATGTTTCTTTTTCTAAAATATATTCTATAAATAATAAACAAAAGCGACAAATGAAACATTTATTTGTACACATTTTCAAAAGTAAATCGGCTTTAAAAATTCGACGGGCCCTGCTCCACATCAGCGGAAAACGCGACCGAAACCGAAGGCAGAAACCGAAAATCCGGGTACTTTCCATAGGAACACCATTTAATCCATTTTACGTTTCTGCTATATTTTTCTGCTTTACGCCAATGTGGAGCAGGGCCTTCACATCAGCGGAAAACGCGAGCGGAAAGCAGAAACGTAAAATGGATTAAATGGTGTTCCTATGGAAAGTACCCGGATTTTCGGTTTCTGCCTTCGGTTTCGGTCGCGCTTTCAGCTGAGATGGAGCAGGACCCTGACTACTTGCGAAACTCCCATTCCGCGGAGGACTTTCTGCTACATAGCATAGTATTTTTTAAAGTGGATTAGCTTTTTGTTTAA